>JAKUCV010001985.1:5733-21050 GCA_028386065.3 Turnera subulata | reverse complement strand
AAAAAAAAAAAACTCACTACTTTCTTGGAGGTCTCTGTCAACCGGGTCACATCATTCCTTCTGTACTTTGATTGGATAGCAATTTATGGAGTAAATCAAATATATGGGGCCCGTACTATTCAAAAAGTACCGTTTACGGGTCTGTACTTTTATTTGTCCCTTCTAAGGGTCCAAACCGATTTCTGCTTGCGTTTGGCTACCGCTGAGATTCTCAAAGGAATCAAGGAAGACTCCCGGCAGAACATTGTGTTCTCTCCTTTCACTACAAACTGCATGTTGAGTATGGTGGCTTCAGGGTCTGAAGGAGATAGTCTGCGCCAGTTGCTGCACTTCCTTGGCTCTCCCAACATTGATGATGTCAATACCCGGTCCTCTCGAATGATGGGTCTTGCAACAACAAAGACTGTGGCAGAAGAAGATTCTGAGAAGAATCAAGTTCCAGAAGGGCCAGTGAGGATGTCTTTTGGTAATGGAAACGACCCATATCCGAGGAGGACTGCTGCGGTTGGTAATAGAAACGAGAAAGGAGTAACCCTATCTTTTGCAGGTGGGACTTGGATCGATTGCAAATACCCTTTGAAACATTCACTCCAAAAAGTTGCGAAAGATGTTTACAGAGCAGAAACCAAGGCGGTTGACTTTAAAACTCAGGTCCGTGCTTTCTCTTGGTGTCATTTGTTTATGGTCTATTATGAATTATGCGTTTCTTTTCCAGTGTTCATGGATTTTTGCGAGTTATTTACTCTATTGCTCAATGTGTTTAACTAATTCCTCAGGATTATTGTATCATCCTGCGATCTGCTTAAATGTTCTTTGCAATCCAATTCTTTAGATCACTATAACAAAAAAACTGTGAACTTAACTTTTAAAACCACTGTTAAGGTACTTTAAGTAGCTAATTTGAGAATTGCATGTATTACAATAATCTGACATCTTTTTTCTTTTTGAAGGCTGAGCAAGTGGAGAAGGAAATCAACTTGTGGGCAGAAACAGAAACCAATGGGCTTATTAAGGAACTTATAACACCAGGCCGTCTTTGTGGGAAACCGGAACCCGCGCTTGTACTTGCTAATGCACTCTACTTCAAGGGTGCATGGGATGATCCTTTTAAACCTTCGTTTCTTGAAATGAACTTTCGCCTCCTGGATGGAGTCACTATCCGGGTTCCCTTCCTGTCCGGCAATGATAGATACGAATATTACGGGTCCTTCGCAACTTTCAAGGTTCTCAGGCTTCCCGCTTCCCTATGGTAGGGGCAATGACTTGAATAAGGGATTTTCCATGTATATCTTTCTTCCTAACAGAAGGAATGGTCTTCACAATATCATACAAGAATTCAACTCAGATCCACGCTTGTTCCACAAGCGCATGAAGCTTGAAAAAGTGAAGATTGCACGGATACGAATTCCTAAGTTTAAGTTCTCAAATACATTTATCCTTTCAGAAACCATGCAAAAACTAGGATTGACATTACCTTTCCAAATGGGCGGTGGGCCGACGTGGATGGTTGATTGGGAGAAGGTCGATTGTCCTAATCCTGATAAGCTCATGATCTCATTCATAATTCAGAAATCTTTTATTAAAGTAAATGAAAGCGGTACAGAAGCTGCAGCTTGTGATGCTGCAGTCATCAATTCATACCGTTGTAGCCCAGCATCACGGCCTAACCCTATACATTTTGATGCAGATCATCCTTTCATGTTCATGATTAAGGAGGACATGTCTGATATGGTGTTTTTCACTGGTGCTGTATTAAATCCTCTCGAACAGAACTAAATTTGTTTGAGACAGAGGGATTACGTTGGGTTTATTATGAATTGATGATTTGGGAATCAATGTTTACAAGACTTGGTGTGTTTTCTCATCAGAATCATAGTGTTTTTAAGTTCTAAGTACTAGGAAGTGGGATAGGATGTATGCCAAGTTTCTTGATACGCATCTCTTTCTTCATTTTCAGAAAGATATATACAACAGTTTCTTGATACGCATCTCTTTCTTCATTTAAGTGGAATCTGATTCTTTGGTGGTCATCAATGATGTTATGGCAGCTCAAAAAGCTAGCTCCTACTTAGGCCATATTCTGTTGGAAATTGCGTGTCTTATGCCCATGTTTAGGTCTATTTCTTTTGCTCATGTTTCCAGGAAGGGCAATGTGGTAGCTCATGAAATTGCTAAACGTGCTAATGCATGTGATGCTGATATAGTATTATTAGATGATTTCACACCTGATGTAAGTCTGTTACATGCAAACGATGTACCTTGAATTTATCAGTGAATTGGAGAAGCAAAAGAGTTAACAATAATAAAAAAAAAAAATTGGAGATGGCAATTATGAAAGAAGCAAAAGTGTACAAGGTGTAAGCACCAAAACGAGAATTAATTGAGATTCAGCAATGCCAAAGTCTCCGTGAAACTCTGCCCAATCCCTATAGAGGTTTGGCAACAAAACACATTAACCATTCTTCTAGTCTCAACATCATACAAACCCTGCAGGTTCTTATCATGACCAATGAATCGAAACTTTGTTGTATTAAGGAATCCTGTTGCTCCATTTAGTAGTCCAACTGTTAGATCGATAGTGATCCATTTAAACCACGACTCTGGTGCTCCGTATTTTTTCATGATCCAAATATGCAGTTTAGAGGCAGCAGCAGCTGTAGGATGATGGTCAAGCAAGGAGAGTTGTCCTCCATATATTACCAACCCCAACATCCAAGCCCGGCGAGCAAGGTCATGCGGCAACTTTATGTTCTTAAAAGATTCGCTATTGGTATCAAACGAAACTATTACACCAAGACTGGAAAGGGAAAAACTATGGTAACCAATCCAATGTAGATATTCATTGAGGACATGATGAGGTCGTTGCCTGTAAATCACAGGAGGAGGACTGCCGTCATCAGCCGTAAAGCTTAGTGTACAGAGGTTGAGGATCTTGATCCTCACCTGTTACCGTATGTGGATACACAATATTGAGCAGCTTATAGTCGCTTGCCTTGTCATCAAACCAAAACCCTACGGTACTCGTATATGTGCCTGAATCCCCAGTAATAGTAATAGGAGGAAGGGGAAGAACGACATGCTTCCTTAGGAATGGATTGCACAGTATATACTCGGTAACATCAGTGACTGTTCTCCATAGACATGGAATCTATGATGTATTTTGGCAGATGGGTACTTTGGCATCGAATCTGCCGTCTTCTCTTCTGTGCTGCCGCCGCCGCCATCCTCCTACCGCTCTCCATGTCTTTGGTTAACTAGAATTGTTGTAGGTTTAATACAAAAATTACAATGCTAGAATTGCAAAGGGTTTTATACTAAAAGCTTTTTACAAACATACGTGGCAAATACATATTGGTTGATTTAATTAATACAACGCTAGAGTTACCTAGAGACTTTTATACTTAAAAACTTTTTACAAACATACGTAGCAAATACATATTGGTTGATTTAATTAATATTCCGCATCATTCTATCTTTTATTAACTATTTCTATAGTTAGAGTTTTTATTATAAAAAAATTCTTATCACAAGACTTTTACCATCTCTTACCTATCTTTTTTTTTTTTTTGCGTCACCTTGCCTTTCCAATTCGATCAAATTTGGGTTTTTGTTTTTATCATAATATGTTAAGATTTTATTTTTAAATTTAGATTTTGTATACCTCTTCTCTTGATTAATTACATCAAACAGAATTCAAACCATGAAAATATAACAAAAAATGATCTCTAAATTCTAATCATAATCATTTGGGCTTTCTTTGTTTTTTAGGATCCTTTCAATTTGTGTTGTATCTTTTTTTTTTCTAGTAGTTTTCTTGTTTTAATTCCCAATCCCCTTTTTTTATATATACTTGTGGAGTTTTATATGCATCCTAAGTTAATCGATTAGCATAAAAAATAAAAAAAAGTAGTGAGATAAATTTGGAAGAGGAAGGTGACTGGAAAAAAAATAATTATAAAGAAAATGTAGAGAAAATTGAGAAGGGAAGGAGGAAAAATATGGAAAGGTACGTGATAGTAAAAATATTTTAAACATCTAGATTTGAAAAGAAGAAGGAGGAACAGGAAAAGAGAGAATTGGAAAGGAAAGAGATGGTCAAAATCTTGTAATAAGATCTTTTTTATAGTAAAAAATCTACTATAGAAATAATTAGTGAAAGAAAAGATGATGTGGAATATTTGTTTTTTTAGTAGGATGTGGAATATTTATAAAATCAACCAATGTGCATACGCTACGTATGTTTATAAAATTTATTTAGTAAAAAACTCTTTATAACTCTAGCATTACTGTAAAAATTAGGTCTGATATAAATAATTATCCCAAAAAAGTAAAACTATAAAAACTTATCCCTTACCAGGGGCGGATCTAGGGGGCAGAGGGGGGCCAGGCCCGTCCTAGAATCCTACAATAGTTATATATCGTAACTAGTACAGTATCCCGTGTCTCACACGGGAGTTAACAATTTATCTTATGTATTAATATTTATTATGAGGGATAAATCAAAGATGAAACGCTCTGATCCGTATTTACCGTTATACACAGTAAACACGTAGGACCACATACTGATACAGTATCCACAGTGGTAAATATCACAAACCAACACTAATAATACAATAACAGTACATAATACATTAACAGTACTTGTCCCGGCACAGAGACATTATTACAACAAGCATCAAAACTGAGTAGTAAAATGCAAGCAGCGGAACTCTTAATAAAATACAACAATAAGCAATAATATGAAAGTGATGCAACGCAGGATGGATCTGGGCCTGGCAAAGGGTGCGCCGCAACTTGCCTCGAACGTACCTGAGCTAGACACGCTATACCAATTTTATTATCAGGGCCCCTATCACAAATTAAATGGTGGCCGTCGCCTGGTAGTCAAGCTAGCTAGCCCGTGGACCCCGCCCTGGTACCTCCACGTATAACTGGCACAGACATGGAGCAGACCCCAAGCACACTCTCCCCCAGTTCCTAAAATAATAATTGGTACAGACAGGGAGCAAACCCCAAGCACACTCTCCCCCAGCACCATAAAAATAAGACTACCATCTGGCTGTTCCAATATTTAACTGTGACTTACTAGATGTCTAAGTGTATCCAGTTAATTATTTCTTTACCCTCATCTGGTTACTAAACTTCTATTACCCTACCATTATCTCATTATCCCGAGCAGGCTCACAGCCTCTCCGCTCGTCTGGATATTACAATTTATCCCAACTGTTATCTCATACCATTACCCCCGGTTCTCAACTCACATAATCCTCACACTCAACAACAACAGTAATAGACTTATTTATACCAACAATTCCAATATCAACAATAACAACAACAGTAGCAATATTTTCAACATCATCAACAACATCAAACATCAATTTAACTCATCACACAACAAGTCATTCGCAGCCACATCAAATTATTCTAGCATATAACGCACATAGTAAACAAACAGCAACTTGGTATTACGAGCAGTATATAAATATTTACTTATCCTCACCTTAGCCGATTTCCTATTCCTGAAAGTCCTCGAAGTGTCCCGGCTCAGGCTCCTCGGGGTTCTGCTCGTTATCAACCCCTATATCAAACAATAATTTATGCACACATAAGATCATATGCAAATGCCCGACTATTACTGTAAGCCGTAAAATAAATACTGGACCAATTCGGTACTCCCCCAGGTTATTCCCTTATCATCATAATTCACCATTTATTTCAAGTGTCAAAAATAATACCCTATTTATACCTGGATATTATTCCGATATAAAACTTATTTTGATAATACCCTTTCCATATTTATTTTCCTTAAGTATGTACTTTCCAAAATATTTGATAAAAATAATTGTTATTCTTTCCAAAGGTATTAGCTATCATAAAATAATCTTCCTAGAAATATTCACATGTATATATTTCCGGGCAGTATATTCCATGGTACACATCTTTAGGAGTATTACTATAACTTAACAATTATGCCGTAATCACTTTTGTTTCTTGAAATCAATATACGAAAGTAATTATTTCCTTTATTTTCACAAATTATATCCATATACTATATTCTTATATTTTCCAGATTATTCCCATATACCAAATATAATTATTTTTTTTCTTTCCAGAATTTATTTTTTTTACTGTCTGGGCCATGAGCAGTGCCGACCCAGACCTTGCATAGTGCCCAGCCCAGACCCAACTAGGAACCCAGGCACAGGCCCACATGCAGGCCCAGGTGCACATCGGCCTAGCAACCCAATCAGCCCACTGACCCACTTGCACAGCCGGGTCGACCCGCGACCCTGATATTCGGGTCCTCTTCAACCCATCCATACACCCGGTTACAAAACGGGTTACTCACCTAGATGTGATGGCGGCGCGAGACAGCGTGACACGGGAGGCAGCACAGGAGACGAGAGGTGATAGCGAGGAAGGAGATGTGGCGCTGGCAAGGGAGGCGGCGACTGGTGTTGCTCGTCGGCAGCAGCAGGGCGGCGGTGACGGTCGCGAGTCGGTGGAGACGCGACCCGAGCTGTTGTTGCTTGGTCCGGTGGTGCTGCAGTGGTGGTCGACGCAGGCGGAGAGGAGGAGAGAAGAGAGAGCGGCGGTCGACCTCGCTGGCGCAGGTGCGGTGGAAGGTGGTGATGTCGGCCGGCGGTTGTCGTGAAGGTAGAGGTGGAGGTGGGGTTGGTCGAAAACGGCGGCGTGTGGGAGGAGGTTGGTGTGTGTGTTTCTTCTTTTTCTTTTCTTTCCTTTCTGGTATTGGTTTGCACTAATGGGTTTTGTGGTAAGTTGAAGTATGTGTTTTTGCAGGGTAGGGATGAGGAAGGTAGTGGCAGTGAGTTTTTGCAGAGTTGTAGAGGGAGGAGATGCAGGGTGATGGGTTTGCAGATGATGATGGGTACGAGCAAAATAAAATACGCAGAGTCACAGGCTTCACAGGAGGGAACAAACCCTCACATGCACACAGGAAAAAGGCGGTTACATAATTCAATTATGCAGTCGTGTCCCGTCCGGACCAGAAAATAACCAATATACCCCCTTATCTTTATTTCTGGTCCGTTATCTCGAGGATAAACCTGACTTTTCTCGAGAATCCTAGACCCGGAAAATTCCAACTTTGGTCCATAAAATCCGCAAAAAAAATCCCGAGCGTGGGACGGAGCTCGGTTTCAGAATCCGAAACATAATTTACTCTGAAATAATTAGCCGAGGTTATTTTTACTTGGTAAATTACTGTACAAAGCATTTTAAGTCCCGGTAAAAATATAAATTTTTGCCCGGGCTGTTACAAAAGAAGATTGAATTAAACTGTAATTTCATCAAATTAAGAAAAGTTGAATGATTTTTTATGCACAAATAAAAAAGAATTAAATACTTAAACAAAAAAATAGGATAAATAGAAAATAATTGTGAAAATGAAACAATAATACTCATTTATATGAAACATATAATTCATAGGTAAATTTTAGAGATTGATTTGAAAGAAAACTGTATTTGTAAGGGGAGACTACAATCAAATAGAGTAAAATTAATAAATCTTATTATTATCTTTGTTTACTATCTTAAAACAAAGATAATTTGAATTAAAAAAGAGAACCTTATGTAACTATTTTTAGAAAGAAAGATAATTCTATAGAAATAATTTAAAATAGATAGATGGAGCCAAATGTCCTTTACACATATTCTTTTAAATTAATATGTGCCATTACTTCAATCACTCTTGAAAGATGTCTCTATTATATATACATATATAATAGATAGTGGCTAAAAAATTTTTTTGTCCCTCGAGTTAGTTGATTTTGCCTTTGTTATCCCTCTTCATTTAATTTCACTCATATTGTCCCTCAACTCATAATTTACCGGGTCGCATTGTTCATTTTCCCTATTATAGCCGGTTAATTAATGTTATGCTGACACGTGTCTTGTGGCTGGTAATTTGCTAATTTATTTATTCATTTTTATTCTTTTACCTGAAATTTAATTTCTAAGATCTTGTTTAGATTAAATAAAACGTCCATATCAAAACAACAACATTCCTTTTCTTTAATCACACATAGCGCTTCATCCTTTATCTCTCTTTTGAGCAAAAAAAAAAAGTCTCTTACCTCTATCGCCTCCTTCCATTTCCACCATGAACCTCATCCACCGTCTCCTCTATCAAATCAAACCTCCTTCCTCTCTCACCTCCTCTGTTTCCATGGCAATCCGACAAAGAAACCACCCCCGTTTTGTTAATCACTGAAGTGGCCGAAGCCGCCGTCGCTGCAGTGAGAAGCCATTGCTGGCCCTCTCTCCTTCATCCACCACCGAGAGCTTCTGTCACTCGTTTCAGGTGGCAGCAGCCCCATCCGCCGCTGGCTACACCAACACGCTCTCATCTCAATTTGCGAGCCACAATTCACGACTCCTCGATGGGATCCGCAATCACATCCAGCACAACTTCCAAGTCGACCAGAGCCTAGCAGAAATGACCCTTAGCAACACTACGTGGATCCCGTAATCCCTTCCCGCGGCGACGATGGCAGAGTCTGACGACATTGGGTTTGCATTTTTTAATAGGTTTTCATTCTTAAATTGCTTAGTGGATTTAGGGGAGGAGGGGTTGGATTTTTAGCGGTGATGATTTTGGTTAGAGCTTTGGGCTACTGAGTACTGAAGATGTGGGAGTTGTTGTGGTGCTTGCGGTTGTTCTTGGGTTGTGACTGTTGGTGGTCTGTGGTTGTGTCTGTCCGGTTATTCAAATTGTGCGGTGTCGCTGTAATTGTTCGGTGTGAGGTGGCGGCGGTGGTAGAAGTAGGCAGTTGTAGTGGGGTTAAGGGCTTAAGGCAATGTAATAATTTTGATATTTAACTAAAATAGAATTTTTAGAAATTAAATTAGGAAAAAACATAAGAAGGAATAGAATTTTTAGAAATTAAATTAGGAAAAAATACAAGAAGGAATAGAATTTTTAGAAATTAAATTAGGAAAAAATATAAGAAGGAAGAAGGAAGTGGGTCCCATGAGACACGTGTCAGTGTTGTAGTAAATTACCGGCTCTAGGGTGTAAAACGGACAACATGACCCGGTAAATTGTAAGTTGAGCGACAACATGAGTGAAATTAAAAGAAAAGTGACAACAAATTCAAAATTGACAAAGTTGAGAATAGATAAATATTTCAAGAATCACATTGTAGTTGTATACCAAAAAGGTTGGGGGTTTCGATTCAAGCATGGTTTTCCATAAAATTTTCCTTCTTTTATGATACAACACATTTCAGTCCCTATTAACCTAGTAATATTATATTTTGGCCCCCTCTAAATTTATTTTTGGATCCGCCCCTATCCCTTACTTTCATTTACCCAAACAATGCGACAAGTGGGATTTTTAGGGTATGAAATCTGATTAATTACGTCTTATAGCAAAAAACACAGATTACAAAGCCAAGTTTGACATACTCCTAATACACGTCTAAAAAGCTTCACTATATTATATGCGTATTGATTGTTCGTTCTTACATACATGTGTAATGTACATATTTACACTGTATAAGGAATCGAAACAAACATATCTGTCTGCAAAACTAGAAATTCCAAGAAGAGGACATAATTCCAAGCTGCCGTGGGTTAGACGAAAACCTAGCCGATGCGTTACAACTTACAACTCAAATAACTCTCAAGCCTATTAACCTCAGTCGGTCCATATTTTTTTGATGCTAATCGATGTTTCGTTGCATTACTTAAACGAGTATAAATACAAATCCATTTTACCGCGAAACAAATGGCGGAGACTCCCTCGATTGAATCCAGGCTTTGGAACGAACTTTCACAAATATTAGATAACAAAATGAAACCAAAAGCCTACTTTGGGATAATCCCTCTTGGTCCCTTCGGCTTGGTTCGTGGATGGTCTTACGTTTGGGCTGGACACTAAACCCAAACTATGGTTGTGCAATCTTCGTATGATCTAAATTGTACTTAGGTTTCACTCTAAAAAAAAAAAATTGTACTTAGGTTTCATTCTAAAAAAAAAAATTGTATTTAGGTTCTATGAGTTTGACTGCCAATATTTTGAGTTTGAATTATAAACCAATTTGACGTCTAACCTCATCTCCATGGCAACCACCGCCTTATGTGTTGGATTTTGATCCAATGTTAAATCAAAATAATAAATAATATATGGACTTTTATATAATAGTCCATGTATGGGCTTTGGTCTAATTAGTTATTTAAGTAGTCTATTAGGGTTTCTTATAACCTAATAGATCAGTGCCTACAAATAGATATCTTATGGTATTGATATCTATACATAACACTCAACGCAGAGAATTGTTCTCCAGCTTCCTTCTCCTCCTAGAGCCAAAATTGTAAGTTTCCGGGCATGCAAACATGACACTCATATGCAAAAAAATGTGCAGCGAAAAACCGAAAATCATGGAGGATCCAAGTGAAGCAACTAAACCGAACAACAGAAATTTCGTACCTTGTACGGTTGAGGTCTTTCACCCAACTGTTGTGCCGAATCAGCTAGAGCCGGACAACAATTCCGCCCCTCTACAGTATCCACACGAACCGTGATAACTAGTTGGAATCGTCACACGATTACCAACCCGAGCAGCCCCGAACTGATGTGCTAGCAGCAGGTTTCGGAAGCTAGAGTTTGTGGTATTTTCTTCTTTCACAAAGAAAGTGTGTATGGTCTGAAATTCACAAGAACTCTCAAGGCTCAATACTCTGAAAAAATTCAGACTCAAAGTGATGATTCCCAAAGGCATAATCAGATTATCCTAGTCTAATCCCACTCACAAAAGCAAGCGACAAAGTGGCCAACACCTTTGGCCAACATGATTAGCTTTTAGCTAATTATGTCTCCACTAACTCTTGGTGGGATTACACATCACATGGCACTAATTATGGTTCAATAAACCAAACATTTAGCGAACCAAACCAGCCCAAAACGATCTTGGTCCAACCACACCTTGTCCAACCATGGTCCAACCACGGTTCAACCACCTGCTCGAATCAACGGCTCTAAGTGTGTGACCCACTAGGCACTTGTAACGTCCGGCAATAATTGTAAACTCATTTACAATTATAAGCAAAGAGCGGCATCTAGCAACACATCATTGCTACCCAAACGACAAGATCAGTACTGATTCATATGCCTCGCAAACATGTCATCGTCCTTTCGTCCCATTATAAAGATTAAACACGAGACATGGAAAATGTCATTCTCATATATGTTTAATCTTAGTTTCTTGATCCCCGAGTGAACTGTGTAAAACCGGATACTCATGATATCACCATATCATATAATCCGAGCGTGGCCACGCATTTAACAGTTCAACTCTATCAAGAGGCCATTTGATAATATACCCGTTATATGGGTTGGACGAATCCCATCTTGATCGAACAAAACCCACTACACATTATATCATATACCCAATGATTACCCTTAAGTCCACTCAGTTACGAATGACCAGGAATAATATCAAAGTGTACGACTTATATGTTGGCAACCTTGAAGATCTCAGGTCTAAGGACAATACATATAAGAACCACTAATGACATTCATATAACATTCCATGTAGGGTTCTTATGTGGGTCGGTCCAGTCCACAAGTTCTCTAACTTGTACCCGTATGTAGAATTCATATCACATATAATTCTCAACATACGTTAGTCTTAATTTATTATTACAACCCATCCATAATAATAATCGACTATGGACATTTAAGAATATATAATATTCTAGGGTTATAAATATGTGCAAGCGTTTATCTCATAAACATATTTATTGGAATAACCATAATGTATATACATGACTACAATCATCCATTGATTGGCTTTTGGGCATATTACTAACAATCTCCCACTTGCACTAAA
This sequence comes from Turnera subulata, assembly GCA_028386065.3. Taxonomy (NCBI): domain Eukaryota; kingdom Viridiplantae; phylum Streptophyta; class Magnoliopsida; order Malpighiales; family Passifloraceae; genus Turnera; species Turnera subulata. The sequence continues at coordinate 9,195 of JAKUCV010001985.1, read as the reverse complement.
GCCAATCATGCATGTATCTAATACCAATGGATGTACAATGACCATCATGCTTCTGCTGTGTGAGCGGCTTAGCCAAAGGATCTGCTACATTTTTCTTATAAAGAACTCTGCACAGCCTAACAACGCCTCTATCTATGATCTCTCTAATAAGATGATAGCGTCGGAGTATATGTTTGGATCTTTGGTGGTATCTAGGTTCCTGAGCCTGTGCTATTGTCCCATTGTTGTCACAATAGTGCTCAATCGGACTGTGAATGCTCGGAACCACCTTAAGTTCAGTTACGAACTTCTTGAACCAAGCAGCCTCTTTCGCCGCATCTGAGGCAGCAATGTACTCAGCCTCGGTTGTAGAGTCAGCAATCGTCTCTTGCTTTGAACTTTTTCAGCATACAGCACCACCTCCAAGACAAAACACATAACCTGACTGCGATCTAAAGTCATCCCTGTCAGTTTGGAAGCTAGCATCTGTTTAACCCTTTACAACAAGCTCATCAACGCTTCCATACACAAGGAATGCATCCTTAGTCCTTCTCAAGTACTTAAGGATATTCTTAACCGCTGTCCAGTGACTTTCACCGGGATCAGATTGAAATCTGCTTGTGACACTCAAAGCATATGCGACATCCGGTCGAGTACATAGCATGGCATACATGATGGATCCTATTGCAGAAGCATAAGGGATCTTATTCATCAGCTCTCTCTCCTTAGATGTACTAGGACATTGATTCTTTGAGAGAGATATGCCATGTGACATGGGCAAGAGACCTTTCTTGGAATCTTGCATGCTAAACCTCTTTAGCACCTTATCAATATATGTACTTTGACTTAGCCCAAGAAACCTTTTGGATCTATCTCTATAGATCTTTATACCTAGCACGTAGGCAGCTTCTGCTAAGTCCTTCATTGAGAAATTCTTTCCTAACCAAATCTTTATAGACTGTAGTGTCGGAATATCATTCCCAATGAGTAGAATGTCGTCAACATACAATAACAAGAAAACGATAGTGCTCCCACTAACCTTCTTGTAAACAGATGGCTCATCTTCATTTTTAATGAAACCAAACTGTTTGATTACTTCATCAAAATGAAGATTCCAACTCCTAGAAGCTTGCTTTAATCCATAAATGGATCTTTGCAACTTGCATACCTTGTTAGCATTTTCTGGAGTGACAAAACCTTCAGGTTGTGTCATGTATACATCCTCTAAAAGATTTCCATTAAGGAAAGCGGTCTTGACATCCATTTGCCATATCTCATAATCATGGTATGCTGTTATAGCCAATAGAATCCGGATGGATTTAACCATGGCAACGGGTGAGAAAGTTTCATCATAGTCAATACCATGAACTTGCTTAAAACCTTTCGCAACCAATCGCCCTTTAAAGGTAATCACATTACCATCCATGTCGGTCTTTCTCTTAAAGACCCATTTGCACCCTATGGGTTTTACCCATTCAGGTGGATCAACCAAGGTCCATACCTTGTTTTCATACATGGATTCCATCTCCGAATTCATGGCTTCTAGCCACTTCTTAGAGTCTAGACCCGTAATAGCCTGCTGATAGGAAGTGGGCTCATCCTCTTTTATGAGCATCACGTCTCCAGTATGAGTCATAAGAAATCCATATCTCTCAGGCTCATTCCGAATCCTATCAGACCTACATAGTCCATGTGTTACAGGCATAGGATTCTCATCCACAACATCTTGTGGTTCCTGTCCTTGTTCCATCTCAGCCTCTATATCTCGAACTTCTTCGAGTTCTATTTTCCTCCCACTGATTCTTCTAGAAATAAATTCTCTTTCTAGAAAAATAGCAGTCCGAGCAACAAACACTTTGTGCTCTAAAGGATTATAGAAATAACACCCTTTAGCTTCCTTAGGGTATCCTACAAAGAGGCATTTGTCGGATTTAGGGCCGAGTTTATCTGATGCTTCACGTCTCACCTAAGCCTCACAACCCTAAATTCTCATAATAGACAAATTGGGACGCCTCCCAGTCCATATCTCATATGGTGTCTTTTCGACGGATTTAGATGGAACACGGTTAAGTGTAAATGCAACACTCAATAATGCATGTCCCCAAAAAGAAGAAGGAAGGTCAGCTTGACTCATCATCGAACGAACCATGTCTAACAAGGTTCTATTCCTCCTTTCGGATACACCATTCCATTGAAGTGTACCCGGTGGAGTGAGCTATGATACTATACCACACTCCTTTAGATGATCAAGAAATTCTCGGCCTAAGTATTCACCTCCTCGATCTGATCGAAGCATTTTAATGCTCTTGCCGAGTTGATTATGTACTTCATTCTTGAATTCTTTGAACTTTTCAAAGGATTCTGACTTGTGTCTCATTAGATACACATAGCCATACCTACTAAAATCGTCAGTAAATGTAATGAAGTATTGAAATCCACCTCTAGCTTGTGTCGACATAGGTCCGCATAAATCACTATGTATAAGACCTAACAAGTCCGAAGCTCTTTCATCTTTACCGGTAAAAGGAGCCTTCGTCATCTTGCCTAACAAACATGACTCACATGTCTCAAATGATTCAAAATCAAATGAGTCTAAAAGTCCATCTTTATGGAGTTTAGAAATATGAGTCTCGTTTATATGGCCCAATCGACAATGCCAGAGATAGGTTTCATTAGAATCGTTTAATCTAACCTTCTTCGTATTAATGTTATAGATTGGTGTTTCTAGGTTTAAAACATACAAACCATTGCCCAAATAAGCACTACCATAATAAATATCATTGAAATCAATAGAACAACAATTGTTCTTTATTACAAATGAAAAACCTTTCTTGTCCAGATAAGAGACAGAAATCAAATTCCTGCTTATAGTAGGTACATAATAGCAATCATCAAGTTTCAAAATCAAACCACTCGGTAAAGATAGATGGTAAGTCCCTACGGCAAATGCAGCAACTCTTGCTCCATTTCCAATGCGCAGGTCTATCTCTCCCTTTGCTAATCTTCTACTCTTTCTGAGTTCCTGCACATTTACACAAACGTGAGAACCACATCCGGTATCTAATACCCATGATGCAGAGATAGAGATATTAGCTTCTATAAGAAAAATACCTGAAGTGGAAGTCTTACTTCCCTTTTGTTTCTTCACCTCTTCAAGGTAAACAGGGCAGTTGCGTTTCCAATGGACAGATTTGTTGCAATGGAAACATTGTCCTTCCTTTGCAATACCACCTTTGGGTTTCAGCACATGTGAACAAGAAGATGCACATGCACCGAACTTTTTGGCCCATTTCTTCTTCTTGTAAAACTTGGCTTTACCCTTTCCTTTGCCTTTTCCAACCATCAAAATGTTGTTGGATTTGTTTGCCTTCATTTGTTGCTCAACTGTTCCTAACATGTTAAGCAACTCAGACAAGGATTTGTCAAGATGATTCATATTGAAATTCATGACAAATTGGTTGTAACTATCCGGCAACGATTGCA
>JAKUCV010001983.1:0-12417 GCA_028386065.3 Turnera subulata | reverse complement strand
TTTCCAATGCCTGTTTACAGATTCTCATAACACTTACCTCAAAATGGTAGGCAAATGCCTTGTGACAGAAGTAATGAACGAATAGAAGGGTATCTTGCTTCATCCACTTGGAAATCTTGTTAAGAAGCTGCCCATAATTTTTCATATGCTGTCAAAGGAAAAGACCAATTCTCAAACTCTGCAACTTAATTTAGTAATATCCTCATTCTATGACAACGGTTGTGGCCTTAATTTTAAAGTTCTAGATTTCTAGAGTGGCATGAGAGCACTGACCTCGAACATTCCAACGGAGAATATACGGTCATATGACGCTACAATTTCAAACGTGCTAATGTCTGCTACTATAGTCTCCAAATTGTGCAGCTGAAGATCCCTGCGGAGAAAAATGTAGTATGCCGACTAATAATGAAACAAATAGAAACTACTCACAAAACAAAACGGTCAATATCCAAAAGGAAAAACTTTCATGTACAAAAGATTGTAAGGAAAGTATTGTAATATACACAAATGGCAATCAATGATTTAGTAAAAGAACCACTTACCACTCATGGAGCACCATAGAAAAATCCCTTACCACAATAACAGCTTGCTGCACTTAATTTCCTCTATAATACTTTGTACATAGAATGTAAATGTACTATAATTACTCAATAGGAACGATATATGAGAATTCTGGATGCAAGACTAATAATATACCGGCACTGCTCCTCAATGTATGCTTTCTGCGTGGTTGAATTGCAAATCCCAGTGATCTTGCTGTTAGTATACTTTTGGGCAATGAACAAAGAAAGAGATCCCCATCCACATCCAACATCAAGAACTGTGTGCCCATCTTTTAACTCTGACCACTCGCAGTAGAGCTCCAACATTGCTTTCTCAGCATCTTCCAAGCTACTCGATTCATTGGGAAAATAACAACAGCTGTTCAAGTTCACAGATATATAACCAGCCATCAGATGCAACCATACATGGTAACCCGGGTATGAAATGCAAGAGAAAACAAACACCAAAACCTGTATTTCATGTTCTTGCCAAGGACCAGCTTGAAGAAAGAGGTCGGCAACTCGTAATGTTGAGCTTTTGCCTTCTCAGTCTGGATAGCAATTGGCATCTCTTTCAAGGCTTCCAAAACAAAGGTAAAAAGAAAAGCCACATTCAACAACCCACTAGTACAGTACAACACTGAAAGCATGTTTAAGTGGAGATATAAGAACAAAACCAAGGCCAAACATAATTACAGTGAACAAACTGGAGGAGGTCAAGAAGCTGGAGCTCAGAGGAAGGCTTGTAACCAGAACGAAGGCGGCTAGCCAAGAGCAGGCGAGTCAGCCTCCTTACAACTACGTCCGGTAACAGGTCCCTCTGCAGTGACGCTAGCATTGCTTGTACGGTTGCAGTATATGCTACTTGCATTAATCCCTCCATTTTCTTCAGGACTAGCACTCACTAAGTCGCTTCAACTACTGATCTTTTTTTTTCTCTCGTGCAACTAATACTGCTCTCCCGCAGGAAAGATACTAAGAGATCGGATTGAATGTCGTCAGAAATGAGATGGCTATGATACCACTTAGTAATGGTATTAGCCGAACCGAATACTCCACTCTTATATAGTATTAACAAAGGTAATTGAAAAAGTATGGCATAGAAAAATAAGGACAAACAAATATATCCCTGGACTAGGCGATTAGATGCGCCTACTTTCAAGACTGAAAATGGAACTAGTGTTTCACTATAACAAAATAGAGAACATCTGAACAAGTATATAAGAGGCTCTCTCTCAAATCACAAATCCTAAAGTAGAAAAGAGCTTACACAAATTCTCAAAGAGTAACTCTAAACTAAAAGAAAACTTAACATCATTGGATATATCTATCTCGCTGTGGAGGGGATGCTTGAATACTTGCATGAATGGTTTTTTATAGCTAAAGTGAAAAGTGTGCTAGCGACCACTAGGGATAACCGCAGGGCGGCGATCTTGCATGTAGAGGAATCCCCGCCCCATCCTTGCAGCCTAAAAGCCTTCCTATCTATGTCCATTCCTCACGATGGTCCTCATCCGCTGATCCCCACACTCAAATTATTTATTTTAAATATTTATATTTTTCTAGTTGAAAGTTTAATTTTTTTTTCCTAGCTATAATACAATTATATTAAGTAAGTGTCTCAAGTATCTAATTTCTACTCTTTGCCATTAGGACTGGACTTCGGCTGGCTTGGGAACGGGACTTCCGGTGGGCACTGTTAGAGAGTGATTCAAAGACTGCTGTGCAGCTGGTTTCAGCACCGGCTGCGAGGGTCCATCCTTTGCGTCCGTTGCTGGGGGATATTCAGGAGCTGATCTCGCGGAACTGGCAGTGTTCAGTTCGGCATGTCCTCCGGAAAATGCTTGTGCTGACATAAGAGGCGTGCATAAGAGCGACTCAGATTTTGGGATTTGCCTCCTGATGATTTGTTGGCTGCATTACATGATGACGCTACTGGTGTAGCTGTCATAGTTGCTTATTTGTTCTTTTTTCGATGTACCAAAAAGAAGTATCTAATTTCTAAATTTAAATACTACACAAGGATAACCAAAGCCGAAAAAAAAATTCAAAATCGATTTTTTTTTACATAGAAAAATATATATTCTTGTAAAATTATGGTTAGAAGTGTAGATAAAATAATAATTATTTGATCCACTATAAAATGAAAGGCATCGTTATAACTTTCTTTTTTTTCACGGGTCTCGCGAGGCGGGTAATGTGATCACATTACCATCTCCGAATTTGCATGGAGTAGAAAACTCTCGAGGATTTTATGGTGGGGACTCCCCAAGTTTCATTAGTTGTAGACCTGATCTTAAATTTGATTATATTAAGAATAATTAAATCATTTAAGTATATAAATTGAATGTGTAGATTTTTTTTCTAAATAATACATGATTAATAAAGAAAAAAATATAAATCCAAGGAGAGGAAGGGGAAACCCATAAGATAAATTTGACAAATAAATAAATCTTAAAATAAAAATAATGAACCCTTAAATATATTTTGTTATCATAAATAGTGAGTCTAGAACTAATGAAATTTGGGGAGTCCCCATAATAAAATTTTCCGAAAACTCTCCCCATCCCATCCCATCGCAGGGAATCCCGGTAGATCACCGCACCAACGGAACTTTTGCCACCCCTAAGCCACACCCACATCTAGGTACCATATTTGTCAAATCTAGGAGCGGCAATTCCTATCTTCATAAATATTGAGCTACGCTATGTTATGCTTGGAGTCGGCCATGGCCCCGCTAATCCAAAAGCCATTATATGCTCCATGAATCATGGGCCACTAATTAGAGTTAATGAGCATTTACTAGGATTAATTAGGAAGTTCGAAACTGTGGAAACTGGGCATCAAACCATGGTGGATTGGGTGTACCAAGGAACTTGTAGCCATTGGAGTAGCTACTAATTTGTGATTTTCAGTTAGATAAAAATTCGGATCTAGGGGAGCTGCTTGGCCCCCACCAAGATCCGCCCATCTCTTGTCACAATGGGCTGTCACAATGGACGATGTTAGACATCTTGAATAGATAGAAGATCCTGGTTAGAAAAAGACTTTTTCTTTCGCCGGTGTTAGAAATTGAATTTTTGGTGATTAGTCAGTTGCTAGTTTTCATGTTTTGTTTTTCGTTTTGATGAATCGCATATGTGTAGTACTCTTCTAAACTACTAAGAGTACTGTAAAGCCTAAGGGTATTTATTGTTTCATTCCACTGCATATCACTATACGTGTTCCACTGGAATTATAAGTTTTGAAATGGTAAATTTGGTTGTCTGTTTTGGTTCCCGCTTCAAAGAGCGGGCTCCTCATGATCTTATTAACTTCAAATGAAGGAATTGCGAGGCTTGAATTGTACTGATAACTTCATCCCGATACATGACTTCTACAGACAGAAACAAGCTCTGAATATAGGAGTGCTTCATTTCTTCCTGAATAGGAAATGGGCGACCATCCATTCATCTCCGTTGTTGTACCCAAATAGTTCTGCAACAGCGATAAAGAATGTTCTCCAGTAAACTGTCCACTTTAGAGATTGATCTTTGCCATATGTTGACTCCATTATTGGCTTTATGGAAGCCAAGTTCTTGTCCATTCTTTTGAGCCATTCTTCACTGCAAGATTTAAAAGCGAGACTTCATATGGGAAGTGAAGTAATTGATGTGGAAAGCTCTATGTCTTGGAAGAAATAGCGAAATGTTTAACAAGGATGTGGGATTGCATCAATATGTATTGTGGGACTATCTATCCTTTACCTTGTCTTTGAATAATGTTTCCCGTTCACTAGCCAATGGTTGACAATCGAAACATCATCCTGCACACAAGATGCGAACAAGAAGCCTTCAATATGAGAGTCAATGCATTCCCATCTCTCTTTGACCTTGTATAATTATACGGTTTGTTTCTTCTCGTAAAATTGTGTATCATTAAAAGCAAAAATGGAATTGCAGACTGCATTTTCTGTTTTGCATTGTTCTCCATTGGCATACTGCTAATAATGCTATCCAACTCTCAAACATTCTACTTTTAAAAGGAAAATATTACCGTATCACATTGTGCATTGGTGTGATTCATTGCTAACCTGGAAATAAAGCAGCAGGTTTGCCGATGGCATTGTACCTCCAGTGAAAAAATAACGAGTGATCCAATCGTCTTCATTTATGTCCTGAACAGAACCAAAACATGTTGCTTTTTACACAGCTTATTTGTATTTTGCATACTAATCCTAAGCCTCGCCAATTTAAAGCATGCATATTTTTCCAATGCCTGTTTACAGATTCTCATAACACTTACCTCAAAATGGTAGGCAAATGCCTTGTGACAGAAGTAATGAACGAATAGAAGGGTATCTTGCTTCATCCACTTGGAAATCTTGTTAAGAAGCTGCCCATAATTTTTCATATGCTGTCAAAGGAAAAGACCAATTCTCAAACTCTGCAACTTCAGTAATATCCTCAGCTCTACGACAATGAGTGTGGCCTAGTTTTAAGGTTCTAGATTCCTAGTGTGGCATGAGAGCACTGACCTCGAACATTTCAATGGAGAATATACGGTCATAAGATGCTTCCATTTCAAATGTGCTAATATCTGCAACTATAATCTCCAAATTGTGCAGCTGAAGATCCCTGCGGTAAAGAAAGGTAGTATATCAACTAATTAATAATGAAATAAACAGAAACTACTCACAAAGCAAAACGGCCAATATCCAAAAGCTGGAAAACTTTTATGTACAAAAAATTTGTAAGGAAAGTGTTCTAATATATATACACAGGTGGCAATCAATGGGCGGTTATATGATTTAATAAAAAGCCTACCACTTATCACAATAACCACCCACAGGTTGCTGCAATTGTCTGTACAATACTTTCTACATAGAAATTCTGCTCATGTAATATTACTCAATAGAACTATCTGAGAATTCTGGATGCAAAACTTGAGTATGCGCTTAAAAAAAAATCAAAGCAGAAACATACCGGCACTGTTCCTCAATGTATGCTTTCTGCGTGGTTGAATTGCAAATCCCAGTGATCTTGCAATTAGCATACTTTTGGGCAATGAACAAAGAAAAAGATCCCCACCCACATCCAACATCAAGAACTGTGTGCCCATCTTTTAACTTTGCCCTCTCGCAGTAAAGCTCCAACATTGCTTTCTCAGCATCTTCCAAGCTACTCGATTCATTCGGAAAATAACAACAGCTGTTCAAGTTCACAGATATATAAACCAGCCATCAGATGCAACCATACATGGTAACCCGGGTATGAAATGCAAGAGAAAACAAACACCAAAACCTGTATTTCATGTTCTTGCCAAGCACCAGCTTGAAGAAAGAGGTTGGCAACTCGTAATGTTGAGCTTTCGCCGTGTCAGTCTGGATAGCAATTGGCATCTCTTTCAAAGCTTCCAAACACAAAGGTAAAAAGAAAAGCCACATTCAACAACCCACTAGTACAGTACAACACTAAAAGCATGTAGATATAAGAATAAAACCAAGGCCAAACATAATTACAGTGAACAAACTGGAGGAGGTCAAGAAGCTGGAGCTCAGAGGAAGGCTTGCAACCAGAACGAAGGCGGCTAGCCAAGAGCAGGCGAGTCAGCCTCCTTACAACTGCGTCCGGTAACAGGTTCCTCTCCAGTGAAGCTAGCATAGCCCGTACGGTTGCAGTATATGGCACTTGCATTAACCCCTCCATTTTCTTCTGGACTAGCACTTAGCTCACTAAAGTCGCTGCAATATACTACTCTCTCTGTTTTTTTCTTTTGCTCCTGCAACTACTACTGTGTTCTCTTGCAGGAAGACACCAAGAGATTGGATCGGATTAGATTACTTCCAATGTTACTTACTATAGTTTTTTTTTTTTTTTCCTTTTTTTGTCGAAATGTAACTTACAACAGTTGTCTCCTTGTCATCTTCTACCCGTAGCAATCGAAGAGATTATATAAGATATTGTTGGTTGAGCCCACATGGGCTAGTGGGCCCATAATGTTTCTTGGGCTCCTTTTGGGTTGGGTATCTAAGCCCAATTTGGAATTTGTAAGCGAGTCTTGTATTATGATTTATGACCCGAGTTAAAACGGTGAAGTCAATAGTCAATACCATGCATAGGCAACCGCGTGTCACACGCCACCTAGAGGTCAAAAGTTAAGAACAGGAAAGAAAAAAGATTTACCTACTACAACGTCGAGACTTTTCTGATTCCCGGAGAGACAAAATGAAATCACAGACAAGACAAAACTAATAATTGTGTCACGCCAGTCCCGTGAAAATCTTCGGGCAAAACCACGAGCAAAGACAGCTACCCTGTCTTAAACAGAGAAAATATCGGGTAAGCCCACGTCAGCTATTCTTTCTTCGAAAGCCCTTTTCCAGTGTTATCCCTGTTTGGCCGAGCACTGGAGCTGTGAAGATGACGTGAGGATGGATTCAAGTTATTGTAAAGAAATGAATTTTAATCTCAGGAAGTGAACAGTGTAAGGCTTTTTTTACTGGGTTTCAAATGCTTTGTTCTATAGGCTTGGTGTCTTTGATGTACATGTGATGGAAAGGGTTGTTTTTCTTTTCCTGGGTGGGTCTTACATGGGTGATTGAAGTTGCTTTCGAAATTCTGTCATTGTAAAGTTTTTTTTTTGGGTTTCGTGTGATTTTTTGAGCTATCAAATATTGCTGGCGTCTTGTTTCTCTGTGTGTTTCATATGCTGTTTGTAATCTATGGAGGATCGATTGAATGGCGAAAGCTGATTTGTGATTGACATCTGTCTTTGTGATTTGCTTGTTAGAATGATGATCCAAGAGACTTAATGGTAATAGTTGGAGACTTGAACCATAAGGAGGTTCGGTAGTGAATTGGGTTGTATCTATCAGGTGGTGTTTTCGCCATTGGATGCCACAATGATGCATGATGGCGGCAATGGCAATTCGGATAGTGGTCAGTTGCTGCAGGACATTGAGGCAATAAGCAAAGCCCTGTATCTGCATAAAACCCCACAAAGGGCTTTGATTACAACATCAAGTGCTCGATCTAAATCGGTGGAGAGACCACGTTTATCAGAACCCAAGTCAAATCCAAGTCCAAATGTCCTTAAGAGTAGTGTGCCACACAATGACAAGAAGTCGTCACTGATATCAAATTGGAAGAATCCCTTGAAAGCCTTGGCCCATTTTGGTCATCAGAAGTTCAATATTTGTTTCTTTTTACATGTGCATTCAATTGAAGGGTTGCCTTCTGAGTTTAATGATTCTAGTTTGTCTGTACATTGGAAGAGGAAGGATGAGGTTTTGCGATCTCGTCCATCAAGTGTTTCTAAGGGCATTGCTGAATTTGATGAGACTTTGATGCATCAATGTTGTGTATATGGTAGCAAAACTGGGCCCCACCATTCAGCAAAGTATGAAGTGAAGCTCTTCTTGATTTACATTTCTGTAGTTGGGGCTCCTGGTACTAATCTGGGGAAGCATTGGGTAGATCTCACGCGGCTTTTGCCACTGACATTAGAGGAATTAGAAGGGGAGAGATGCACTGGTAAATGGACTACAAGCTTTAGACTAGCTGGCAAGGCCAAGGGGGCTACTCTGAATGTTAGTTTTGGTTTCTCTCATGTGAGAGGCAATTTAGTCGGACCAAGAAATAACATTAATGCCTCTGAGCTTGTCAGATTAGGAAGTAATCGATCATTGGCTGATGCAAGATCAAGTTTTGGGCCAACTAGTAACAGGATCCTCCGCCGTGTTGGAAGTGTTCCTAGTGATTTGAATCTGCGTTCGCCTCGCTCTTCTCAGTCCCTTGATTTGAAGACGTATGGTGACATTTCGCCAAATCTGGGTTCCGAACTTTGCAAATCAATAGATTTTCTTTATCAGAAACTTAATGAGGCAAATTTGCACAGTTTTGAAGAACTTGATACATCAGGTGAAGGAAGGCAGTCAACTAATTGCAGTCTGGAGTTTGAGTCTGGAGATGATCATGATATTGACTTTACTGTCATTGAGCAGGGGATAGAAATGCCTGTAGAAGAATCATTGAAATCAAAACAAGCTGATGGCCAGACCATGGATGGCTCTGAAATTGAAATGATTAATGTTGATGATATCATTAAGGAGGATGATATAGCCCTTGATGATGAGGCGAAGTTTTATTCAGAGGATAGCATCCTTGATAGTTACAGCGATGAAGCTTCTGTGAAGGATTACAGAAATGAAGACACTACTATTTGCAGGAATGAGTCAACCATGAAAGATCTGGAGTCAGCTCTTGAGAGTTGGCTGATTTCAGAGTCTACAAAGTTAGAGTCCCCACTGAATGTGAGTGAGTTTATGGAGTCCCCACTGAATGTGCGTGAGTTTATACGGCAAGAGGATTATGTGGAGTCTAGATCAAATTACAATGCTAGTAAAATGGTCAAAAGATCACGTAGCTTGGATGAAATTACTGAATCTGTGGCAAGTGACTTTTTAAACATGTTGGGGGTTGAGCATAGTCCATTTAACCTAAGTTCAGAGAGCGATCCTGATTCTCCAAGAGAGCGCCTGTTAAGAGAGTTTGAAAAAGAAGCCTTAGCTTCTGGGAGCTTCATTATAGATTATGATGGAAATGGAGAAGACAAAGAGCATGGGCCTGGCGTTTCATCTGAAACTGGTTGCGGGGATCTTTCTCAAGATTTTCATTTTTCGTTGGCTAGTCCTGCTGCAGAGGAGGAGCAACAGGGAAGAAGTGCATTGCTTGGTAGAAGGAATGCAAAGGCCCTGGAGGACTTGGAGACTGAAGCTCTAATGAGAGCTTGGGGCATGAACGAGAAGGCTTTCCAGAGTTCTCCTCGTAACTACGCTGATGGATTTGGGAGTCCAATTGACCTTCCTCCTGAGGAGTGTTATGAACAGTTACCACCTCTTGGAGATGGCTTTGGGCCTTTTATCCAGACCAAGGATGGAGGTTTCCTGCGTTCTATGTGTCCTTCTCTTTTCAGAAATTCTAAAAATGTCGGTGGCTTGATCATGCAAGTCTCTCAACCAGTTGTGCTACCTGCGGAAATGGGTTCTGATATTATGGACGTATTACAGCATTTGGCATCACTTGGAATCGAGAAGTTATCCCTGGAGGCAAATAAATTAATGCCGTTGGAGGATATTACTGGAAAGACATTGCGACAGATAGTAAAGGATGATGCAGCATCCAGAACTGCAGATGCAGACAGGTTTGTGAGGCATCAATTCTGTTTTTCATTTCTATGTTTACTTGTTTATTTACTAAATGGTTCCAATTTTTGCTCAGATTTTCCTCACTCATTTTCATTGCTGTGACAGGGAGGCTTCTCTTTATCATGAATCAATGTTTGGGCCAGATTTACTTCACAGGAGACATGCAGTTGAAGGATTTTCTTCGGATGAGGTTTTTAACAAGTCAAATGCCAGCCTAATTAGTGTTGAGATGGAAGGTGATTGTGCAACACTTGAAGAAATTGCTCCTTTGGCAATGAAGAAAATTGAAGCCATGTCGATTGAAGGGTTGAGGATTCAATCTGGCATGTCTGAGGAGGCGGCACCATCAAGCATCAATTCTCAGCCTACTGGTAATGATGCTGCAGGATTATTTGGTCTTTCCATAACACTGGAAGATTGGTTAAGGCTTGACGCTGGAATCATCACTTCGGAAGATGAAAGTACTGACCGCACGTTAAATATCCTCTCAGCCCATCATGCCAAGTGCATTGACGTAGTTGATGGTAATTTGGAAAGAGAGATGTACTGGGATAAGGTATCAGATAGCAAACACAGGTCGTTGGGGAACAATCTCACTTTAGCCCTCATGGTATTGCTGAGAGATCCTCTTCGCGACTATGAGCCAGTTGGTGCTTCAATGCTTGCTCTAATCCAAGTTGAGAGGGCTATGTTTCTTCGTAAAATAAACTTGCATGGCTCCCTAGAAGTGAGAAGCGGCAACAGAGAAGGGGATCAAGAAATGATCCCAGTAGTGGAGAGAAACGACAGCAAAAATAATGGTCCTGCATGGTTTAAGATCTCTGAAGTTCATCTTTCTGGGTTTAATGCTGAGCCTGGAAAGATGCATTCTTGGGCTACCAAAGCACAGCAACAATCTGGAAACCGCTGGCTGCTTGCAAGTGGCTTGTCGAAACCCTGCAAGTATCCAGTTTCAAAGTCGAAGGCCATTGTAGTTTCACGGCCCCTACTTACAAAGAGGTTGCAGACTGCTGATATCTTGTGGAGTATAAGCTCTCAAGCTGAAGGCATCGAAACTAACTGGAATGATGCAGGATTTGTTACACATGTACGGAACCCTGACATACTCTTTCCTAGATGAAATTGTAGGACTTCTGCAGACATCATTCTTAGTTCATACTCGGTTTTATGTCTGAGAATGGAACATTTAACTTTGATGCTTTAGTGCATTGATTTCCCACACACACCAAGACAGATCAACTGTAGGCTAGAATAGAATTTGCTAGACACATGTGTGAAGGTTGGTGTAAAGAGGACCAGGAGAATGGGGATAGAAAACGTGTAATTGTATTTTTGTTATAATGTAACTAAGCATTACTGATGATTGAAAAAGATAACAGTGAAGGCAATTGGCCTGTGCTTTATGGTGTTGTTTTGTTGCTTGTTCACAATATATGGCTGCCATGGGTTTGGCGCCAATGTTGGCACTTCTTTTCTCGGCTCGTTTGTCCATTTGCTTTTGGCTTTGTGGTCCACAGCGGAAGATAAGGTAGTAAGAGGTTAATTTCGATCAGCAAAGCTTTAGAACAGATTAACACTGTAGAAAAAGCAGTAAGGACCCTCCCCAACAAGCAAACATCAAGGACCCCGATATTCTAGCCTAAATTATCTATGGAGACTTTTGGTAGCTGGTGCCTGTTTCAACTTTCGCTTGAACTGCAACATCAAAAGATGACAAGAGAATTGACTATACATGTGACCGTCCCGTAAGTTATTGTGGCCCTAATACATGGTCTTGCTTGACGCAGATGTTCATGGTCAATCACAGCAGATGACCTTAAACCCCGAGTCACATGAAACTGCCTAAATTAGTTTCTTATCATCAACGCAATTTCCAGGCTAACACAACTTTGTCAGCCACTAAGTATACAGATAAGCTCCACTACAAGGCTTTTTAACAAGCAATGAAAGGGCAAGGACATAATTAGCTTGGTTGGAGAAGGAAAGACGCAACTGATCTAAAACAAGCACGTGTTATGCACAACAAAAGCAAATCCATTTTATCAACGACAACCTTCATTTTGCCTGCTATTAAGTGATGGTGGTATATGATTTTAACCATTTTGAAGCCAACAACATCGGCTTTAGTGGATGGGGACGCCATCTCTCACCTTATCAGTGTTGCTTTTGGCAGAGAACCGCCTACGTATCTGTCTTGATTTCGTTTCAGACAAAATCATGAGTAACGTTTAATGTTTAAAAAGGATTAATTAACGTGGTTGAGTCCGTACATCCTCCTCACCCTGATAAACCTGTGATTCCGTACACCTACCTACCTTTAGGCTAATATTGATACATGGTTGCCGGAGAATATTAATATTAACTCCATTTTTTTTAAAAAAAAACTGGCATTGTGATGCAAATTAACCGTGTATATATATGCACACCGCATGTTGATCAAAAAATATATTCATCTTAGCACATAAAGTTCCTAGATATATTTAGCATAAAAAAAAAAAGTTCCTAGATATACAAGGGAGATCTTCATTTTTTTCGAACCCCATAGGGCATAGCTCACTATATTTTGTACTGTTTAATGGGATTTTTGGTTGGCTACATTTTTTAAATACCGTCATTGTGCTAGATTTTCATAGATTTTAATACTTATATTATCTACTTTCATTAAATTTGGTATTGTGTCTTAGATAG
>JAKUCV010001981.1:68617-92636 GCA_028386065.3 Turnera subulata | reverse complement strand
GGAGAGAGAGGAAGAGAAAGAGAGAAAAGAGAAGGAAGAGTGTGGGGGTCGGCGGCTTGGAGAAGAAAGGAAAAGAAGAAGAGAAGAGAAAAGAAGAAGAAAAAGGAAAAGAAAAGGGAAGGAAAGGAAACCGGCTAGGGCTTGACACACCAAGCCAAAACGACGTCGTGTCGTTTAGCTTGGTGCGGTCAACCCGCCCGTTGACCAGCAGCTTTATTTATTTTTTTTTTCCTATTCCAAAACGACGTAGTTTCATTAGAAACCGTGTTAAACCTCGCGTTTCACCCCGATCTCGAATCCGTTTCCCACGGGACCCGAACCATGAACAATATCAACTTAAAATTGATATTTCCAAGGCATAATAATTTACTTCCTCGACTAAAACTCCAAAATACCACAAGGGTAGAATTGGAATAAAAAATTTCGAAAATTCCGAAAAATCAAATTATGAAAATCCGGGGCGTTACAACCAAGGATCGACATCCTTGTCACAATTTATTATTTAATCCTTTATACTTAATCCAAAAGACACAGAAAATCAACACGGGGATAAGCATCCCAGAAACCAACATAGGATAAACATCCCGACAACAATCAAGACCATGGGATAAACATCCCGAAGCATAACATAGCAATGCAGCATCCAATAGTGTAAAACCAACAAACACAACTACCGAGTAATATAGGCACATATTGAAGGAAATCCATCCTCACCTTGGCCGATTACTCAACTCCGGAAACTATGACCGGTACGACGCCGGCTCCTCGGTAAACTGCCCGATATCCAAACATATACCACAAGACAATATATACACATAAATGCACATAATCGGTATACTATGATGCCAATACTACGAAATTACCCATCCCGGTTCATTTCCGTTATTATTATCGTTTACTGAAAATTAGTACTGTACGTATATCCGAATATAATTTCGGTACCATACTTTAATTAAAACTCTTTAAAAATATTTTCATAAAATAATTATAATTTTTCAAAATAATAATCATCATAATTTTTCCAGAATAATAATAACATATTTATAATTTTCAGAAAATATTTATATAGTATTTATCTTTTCTAAATATATATAGTAATAATATTTTCCAACACAAAATACAATTAACTTTAATTTCCAAAATACATATTTATATACATATACCATAATCATAATTTTCCAGCCAAAATAATATACATATTAAATTTCCAGAAATTATTTCATGGTATATATATATATATATATTTTTTCCAATTAAAAATAGTTTTTCCAAAACAAAACTTAATTATTTATCAAAGCAAATATATATTTCAAAACCATAAACCATAACACAGATTTACCATATTTTTCGAAATATGAAAATATATATTTTTTTCCTCAAAATTAAATACCAGAATACAGGTAAATACATAAATACATATATATATTGTTTTGTTTTTTTTTAATTAAAAGCAGAACTGGTCGCACCCGGATCCAGACCCAGGCACGACCCGGACTGCACAGCGGGTCGACTACTCGGATCTGCTCACCTCGACGACGGCGGCGGCGCGAGCTCGAGGAGGAAGATGTCGCGAGGCCGGCGAGGTGGAAGCGAGCTCGAGGGCGGTGGAAGGGCGGCGGAAGCCTGTCGGCAGCGGGCGCAGGAGCAGAGGAAGCAAGATCCGCGGGTCCTTCTCCGGGTCGTTGGCGCGTGACGGCGGCTTCGGCGACGGGATGACTCGGGGGCGACGGGGGTGAGGTCGCGTCGGCCCTGCGAGCACGGTGGTCGTTTCGGTGCGGCGAGACAACGGCCGGAACGCGTCGCCATGCACAGTGACCGGAGGAACGGGGGTGACGCACTGTTCATCCCTCTTTTTTTTCTTGTATTTTCTTTTCTTTTCTGATTTCCTGATTTTCTTTTTTTTTTCCTTTCTTTTTTTTCGATTTTCATTTTCTTTTTCTCCCTCTCTCTGTTTCTTTTTTTTCTATTTTCCAGTTTTTTTTCTATGTTTTTTTTCTTTTTTTCTTTCTTTTTTTCTTTCTCTTTTTCTTTTCTCTCTTTTTTTTTCTTTTTTTTTCTCCTCTCCTCTCTTCCTCTCCTTCTGCTTCCTTCACCGGATTCTGCTTTTTTTTTATAACCTGATAAATACTATTACTCATGTGAGAGCAATAATACAAATTGTCCGTATTACGGGCGAGTCCTATCCGGACCAGAAAATAACAGATACCTCCTTGGTTATTTTCCGGTGTGATTTTTCGGGAAATTCCGAAACCCGAAAAATACCAACTTAGTTCCGAAAAATTCACGGAAAAATCACGAGCGCGGAAAAATACTCGGTTTCGTAAAACGACTCCCGATTTACCTTGAATTAATTACCCAAGATTAATTCAACAGTAAATCACGGTAAAAAGACTTCTACAGTCCCGGTAAAAATCCAAAATTTTACCCGGGCTGTTACAGTCTACCCACCTTAAAAAGAATTTTGTCCCCGAAATTCCGTCTTATCCGTGGGTCCTACCACGATAAGACTCTGGCACACTCTGCCAGGTATCCAACCTCAACATGATATGTCGCTTATACCCTTAAGCGACATCTCATCCGCTTATAAATACCAAACCTCATGACCGGCATACTCACACACAGTCATGGATTCTCCACTGAGATCAAGGACTACCTCAGACTCCGAGAACAACAGCTACATCGGTGGCACTGCTTTCCAAACAAGCTCCGATGATGAGCCTCCAAAGAAATGCTTCAAGACGAACATCGTCGGCCTGAAGGAGCATATGGTGGTCTCCCCAAAGCGACGGAAGAAGCGTGCCGACAAGAAAGCTGAGGACAAGAAAGGCAAAGCGATAGCTGAAAGCAGCACTCCGCAACAGAAGCTGACGCAACTGAACGTCTCGTTGAGGAAGATCAGCTCGGCGGTGGCACAGATTGAACTGGCGTGCGCGGAGCTCTTCCCTCACCTGAGGAACGTCCAACAACTTGTAAAAGACTTAGAGAAGCAAGTAACTCAGTAGAGTACTTCTTCTTCGATGTAAAACTGTTATGAATTAATAAAATAAGTTTCCTTTTGAAATCAAATCTCTTAGATTATGAATTCTCTTATTAAGATATGAAAGTTCATATTTAACTGAAAAGAAACAAAATATTTAAAACATAACAAAACCGTCATGAATAAAATCGAACATAATGATGTTACAAACAGGACCGATGAAACGAATTATAACCAACATAATGAAATTAAAAACAAAACAAAACTCGTTTAAGAAATTAAAACAAGATATGTTTTCATGCTCGGCGCTCTAGTTCGATCGTGTCCATTCTCAATCCTGAGAAACGTGACACGTACAGTTAACGGTGACGTCGGTTAACCTCGTGAAGAGGACATCCGTTAACTGGCAAGGCGATGATCACGGGAACGTCCTGTGTCCCTCGAAAGAAACGTTACCCACTTGTTCACCATTTCCGCATGGGCCAAAAACGTCTGTCAAAGCTCGTATCTCTCCACGATGTCCGAACAGCTGTGAGCTTGTCGTACATGCGCTCTACTCGAGATACGGTCCCATCTGTCTAGCCTCAACGGTCACGAATGCTTGTGATAAAAGATGCAAGAAAATAATGACACACCATCAAAAGAAACGCCAAGGTAGCCAGGGCGTAAGAAATCGTGAGTCAGAAAAAGAGCTGTAAAACACTGGCTTAGTAGCCGAAAACGCGTAAAGTAACAAAGCATTAAATAAAGCAACGGTAAAATTCAAAGACAAAATCTTGAAAATCAAAAACGGTAATCACGCTCCCCATAAGAGTATAAAAGAAGGAGCGGTGAAGTGTAATTCATCAAAAGCATCAAAAGCAAACAAAACGCTGAGGAAAAAGAAAACACAACGATCGTAAAACAAAACCCCACACGTCCAAACAAAATGCCTGCTCCTTCATCCGTCTTCTTCGTCGAAGGTGCCAATCTTGGCAGAAGGAATCGTCTAGCCTACATCATGGTCAACGAACGTGCTGAAGAGCTACCGAACGAGCTCGGCAGGATGCCCCGACTGGTCTTCGTCGACGAGCTCTACTCATCGCGGTTCTTCGTCACTCCAATGGAAGAGGTGTTCTTCCTAGAGGACCATGGAGCTCTGAGGACATCCTTCTACGGCTCGGCAAACTCCGTGATGTTCTTCATCTCCGAGAGGCTTCAAGAGTTCAATCTGGAGTCCATTTGCCAGACTGTAGAGCAAGGCGCCTACTACCAACTCTCAATGACAGCTCAGAGCATGCCCAGAATGACTCGGCTACCTCCAACCTGGCCAAAGGCACGACTGCTGGTGTGGAACTACAGAGGAGTAGCAAGGCGTGCTTAGGAGTTCTCGCGAACCCTGAGGGACTGGAAGAACCAGTACAAGCCCAACATGGTTCTTCTGACGGAGACGCAGTGGCAACCACGAGACGATCACGGTCTGATTCCACTCCGAATCCCCCAAGCTAACCGGTTCGAGATTCCTGGCCAGCGCGACAGAGGCAGCATGTGGTTCTCGTGGAGCGACAGAGTCACGGTCAACGTCAACAGCGATCCAAACAGCTTCCGTGTCAACGTCGTTCCGAATCGTTAAATGTATTTTTATTTTTATAAATTATCAAAAATCAATGTATTATTTCCCTTTTTATAAAATATCGATGTAATATTTCTGTTTGTACTCAAAATATTAGCAATATTAATAATACCTATATTTCCGCTTATTTTGGCATCATTACCTCATATGTGTATGTTCTGCGACAGCTGGCGTCCCTCGACTGGATCCATAATGCACTAACTAAATGGTGTAAAATATTAAACTACTGGAGCAAACTATGCAAACAAGAAAACAACACACATAGACTGCCCGACAAGACCTAACGCCCGCTCCGCTACCAAAATGAAGCGCCCCGACCCGTATTTACTGTACACAGTAAACACGTGCCGGAACTGTGACGACCCAATCAAAACAAGCCCAGCATACAGTGTATACAACAGGAACATGGGCTCAACGGCCCAAAATAAAAACGACAATAATCATCATAACCGGCCCAATGGCCCAATAATAGTAAAAACATGCACAGCGGAAGACTTAATAACTCACACAAACACTGTATGCGACATAGAAGCAAACTATGGATCCAAGTCCTCTCCAAGGGATAACGTTGCAGCCTGTCTGGAATGCATCAAACCTGTACAACAAACAACTCATCCTACGGGATGAAAGCCCGCAGGTGAGGGGTGAGTCCGAAGTGCTCACGACAATGGAAAGACGATCAATATGGACACTAAAAATTACTTAAGTCAAATAAAACAGTCAAACCCAAAGACAAAACCCAAGAGACTCAAGTAAAATCCAATTACTCAATTTTATCTTTACGGGCCCCGTCACGGATAAGCTAGGGTCGTACCAGGTTATCAACCTGTTCCTGGTGCCAGATCAAAAAGAACCCAGGGATAGACATCCCAAATATAATAAACCGGGATAGACATCCCAAGCATAGACATGCTTATCACACGAACCCAGATCATGGCCACCACAAAACAGTCTCTAACCATCCGGTCGTACCTCTACTTACCACGTGACAATTATATTACCGTCATTAAAAATCAAAACGTAGGGATCGACATCCCTAACCAAAATATCGAGGATCGACATCCCCTCCAAAATACCAAGGATCGACATCCTTGTCACAATTTATTATTTAATCCTTTATACTTAATCCAAAAGACACAGAAAATCAACACGGGGATAAACATCCCAAAAACCAACATGGGATAAACATCCCGACAACAATCAAGACCATGGGATAAACATCCCAAAAACCAACATGGGATAAACATCCCGACAACAATCAAGACCATGGGATAAACATCCCGAAGTATAACATAGCAATGCAGCATCCAACAGTGTAAAACCAACAAACACAACTACCGAGTAATATAGGCACATATTGAAGGAAATCCATCCTCACCTTGGCCGATTACTCAACTCCGGAAACTATGACCGGTACGACGCCGGCTCCTCGGGAAACTGCCCGATATCCAAACCTATACCACAAGACAATATATACACATAAATGCACATAATCGGTATACTATGATGCCAATACTACGAAATTACCCATCCCGGTTCATTTCCGTTATTATTATCGTTTACTGAAAATAATTACCGTACGTATATCCAAATATAATTTCGGTACCAAACTTTAATTAAAACTCTTTAAAAATATTTTCATAAAATAATTATAATTTTTCAAAATAATAATCATCATAATTTTTCCAGAATAATAATAACATATTTATAATTTTCAGAAAATATTTATATAGTATTTATCTTTTCTAAATATATATAGTAATAATATTTTCCAACACAAACTATAATTAACTTTAATTTCCAAAATACATATACCATAATCATAATTTTCCAGCCAAAATAATATACATATTAAATTTCCAGAAATTATTTCATGGTATATATATATATATATTTTTCCAATTAAAAATAATTTTTCCAAAACAAAACTTAATTATTTATCAAAGTAAATATATATTTCCAAACCATAAACCATAACACAGATTTACCATATTTTTCGAAATATGAAAATATATATTTTTTTTCCTCAAAATTAAATACCAGAATACAGGTAAATACATAAATACATATATATATTGTTTTGTTTTTTTTTTTAATTAAAAGCAGAACTGGTCGCACCCGGATCCAGACCCAGGCGCGACCCGGACTGCACAGCGGGTCAACTACTCGGATCTGCTCACCTCGATGACGGCGGCGGCGCGAGCTCGAGGAGGAAGATGTCGCGAGGCCGGCGAGGTGGAAGCGAGCTCGAGGGCGGTGGAAGGGCGGCGGAAGCCTGTCGGCAGCGGACGCAGGAGCAGAGGAAGCAAGATCCGCGGGTCCTCCTCCGGGTCGTTGGCGCGTGACGGTGGCTCCGGCGACGGGATGACTCGGGGGCGACGGGGGTGAGGTCGCGTCGGCCCTGCGAGCACGGTGGTCGTGTCGGTGCGGCGAGACAACGGCCGGAACGCGTCGCCATGCACAGTGACCGGAGGAAAGGGGGTGACGCACTGTTCATCCCTCTTTTTTTTTCTTGTATTTTCTTTTCTTTTCTGATTTCCTGATTTTCTTTTTTTTCCTTTCTTTTTTTTCGATTTTCATTTTCTTTTTCTCCCTCTCTCTATTTCTTTTTTTTCTATTTTCCAGTTTTTTTCTATGTTTTTTTTCTTTTTTTTTCTTTCTTTTTTTTCTCCTTTTCTTTTCTCTCTTTTTTTTTTCTCCTCTCCTCTCTTCCTCTCCTTCTGCTTCCTTCACCGGATTCTGCTTCTTTTTTATAACCTGATAAATACTATTACTCATGTGAGAGCAATAATACAAATCGTCCGTATTACGGGCGAGTCCGATCCGGACCAGAAAATAACAGATACCTTCTTGGTTATTTTCCGGTGTGATTTTCCGGGAAATTCCGAAACCCGAAAAATACCAACTTAGTTCCGAAAAATTCACGGAAAAATCACGAGCGCGGGAAAACACTCGATTTCGAAAAACGACTCCCGATTTACCTTGAATTAATTACCCAAGATTAATTCAACAGTAAATCACGGTAAAAAGACTTCTACAGTCCCCGTAAAAATCCAAAATTTTACCCGGGCTGTTACAATCCACACCTGCAGATAGCCGAGCAGGTAACCATTTAGTGGCCATAGCTACGACAGCACCTGTATGATTTCGAATAATGGCTCCCAAGCCAACACCATCCGAGGCAACAGCCACATCAGTATTTAACTTGAAGAAGGGATATGGGGGAGGGTTCCAATTCCCACGGGCTTGGGTATGAGGCTCGGTGGGTGCCGAGGTATTGGCCTGTTGATAACTATGTAAAAAGGCCATAGCAATGGATGGAGTTTGTTCGGCACTGATATAGGAATTCTGGAAGACCAATAAGTTACGGTCTTTCCAAATGGACCATGTAATGACAATGTCTCGTTCGAAGATCTCAATTCCATAGGACTGCATAATCTCTAGGAACCATTGTGAAGGCGTGAGCGCACTAGAGGCACAAATCTGGATTGGAACAAGGCACCTTTGCCAAACAGTGTTCGACAATGGGCAATCTTTGAATATATGTAACATTGATTCAGAGCCACCCTGACATCCTGGACAAGAAGTATCAATGCTGCCAATTCTGGTAACAACATTTTGTCACACAGGTAGGGTGTTTGTGCAGATGCATCACACAAAGGACCGCAACTTTGGTGGGATATTGAGCTTCCACATGCACTGCCACCATTGTTTATCGCAACCAGGGACTATAGACTCCTCCTCTGCTCTTGTGGGGTGAAGAATAGCTAAACCAATTCCATAACCCGATTTTACCGAGTAAATCCCCGAAGGTGTATGAAACCAATAGGGTTGTCTGGAACACCTTGAGCACTGATCGAGATACTCTTAATAAGATTGGCTTCAGTAGGTGAGAATAAAGAATCCAGCAATTCATATTTCCACTCGCCAAACTCCGAGTCAATTAATTCCGAGACATGAGCATCAGGATCTATAGTATGTGCAATTGTTTCAATCCTAGGCTTATTCTCGTCTGGTAGCCACTTGTCATCCCACAGCCGGACCTGTTGTCCATTACCAATCAGCCAGTGCACCCCTTGATGAAGGATTTCACGAGCTTTACAAATACTTCTCCAAGTATAGCTCGGGTTAACTCTAACCGGAGGTTCAAGAAAGAAGGATCGAGGGAAATAACGAGCCTTAAGAATGCGGGCAATGAGGTTGGATTCATTATTGATTAATCTCCATCCCTGCTTTGCCAAGAAAGCCAGATTAAAAGCATCAAGAGATCGGAATCCCAACCCACCAGCTTTCTTCCGTCTACACAGCTTGTCCCAGGCCATCCAAAGAATCTTTCTTTTTTCCATCTTTCTGCCCCCACCAGAACTGGCGAATCAATACTTCCATTTCGTCACAGATAGACTGGGGAATTAAAAAACAACTCATCACATAATTCGGGATAGCCTGAGTGACAGATTTGATAAATAGCTCTCTACCTGCTTCAGATAAGAGACTCTCTTTCCACTGACCCATCTTTTTCATATGCATGTCCCTTACAGATGAAAATATCAGCTTCTTCAAACGACCCAGCATTGCCGGTAAACCCAAATACTTATTGAAAGTGTCTACTACCTTTATATCTAATTCCCCTTGGATCTGTGATAGGAGCTCGTCAGGCACATTTCGGCTAAAGACAACTTCCAATTTATCAAGGTTTACCTTCTGATCGGATGCTAATTCGTATTGAACTAGGATCCTCTTCAATACACGAGCCTCTGAGGTAGAGGCTCTGGCAAAAAGAATGTTGTCATCTGCAAAAAGTAAAAGTGAAATGATAGGGGTTGTGCGGAAAACTTGAATCCTATGTATCATGCCAGTCGTTTGAGCATTGCGGAGTGGAACTGAGAACCCTTCAGCACACAGTAGGAAGAGAAATGGAGACAGAGGGTCTCACTGTCGAATACCTCTTGGTGGAATTATAGTTTGTTGAGGCACTCGGTTAATAAGTAATGAGTAAGTCACGGACCGAACGCACCTCATAACTAGATTGGTCCATGTAGAGCTAAACCCCATCCGAAGCATAATCTGTTCCAGGAAGTCCCACTCAATTCTGTCATATGCTTTACTTATATCCAGTTTCAAACCCATGAACCCCCTCCGACCAGAACATACTTTCTTCATATAATGGAATGTCTCAAAGGCAATGAGAGCATTGTCAGTATTAAGGCGACCTGAGATAAAAGCACTCTGTTCTTCATCAATGATATCAGGCAGAAATACTTTCAACCGATTTGCAAGGAATTTGGTGATCAGTTTGAAAATAACATTGCAAAGGCTAATAGGCCAAAACTGACTCCATTCCTCTAGATTTTTGACCTTTGGGATCAATTTAATGAAGGTGTGGTTCAGACTGGATAGATCACCCTTATTATTCAGGACCTCCGAAACCGTGTGGCAAACATCATCTCCAATACGACTCCAAAACTTCTGAAAGAATAATGGGGGCATCCCATCAAGACCCGGGGCTTTAGAGGGGTGTATCTGGGACAATGCCTCCCATACCTCGGCTCGCGAGAAGGGGCGATCGAGGGCCTCTTTCATAGAGGCTGAAACTCTCGGTTGAATACACTCAAGAATAGGTTCAGCCTGAATTGCACCACTAGAGGAAAATAGATCAGTAAAAAAAGAGGTAAAAACATGAGCAATATCAGTTTGGGAATGAACCCAAACACCCGAGGCATTCTTGATGCGCAATATAGAGTTAGACTTGGGCCTCTAGTTTGCCTTATGAAAGAAAAACTAAGTGTTCTTATCACCTTCTTTCAACCAAGACACCCGTGATCTCTGGGACCATAGAATTTCGTCTTTGTGGATTAGACCCTCAAGCTCCTTGTTAACCACCTTCGATTTCTCCATGACATGACTCGACTGCACCATTAAATTAAGTTGTTCTAGCTCTTCTCGCTTTTTCTTAATAGATGAAATGATATGCAGGAATTGAACTACACTCCACTTTTGTAATTGTTCCCCACATGTCTCAATCTTACGTTTAACATTAGTCATGGGATTACTCGCAAAAGAGTGGCTCCAGGCGTCATTTACAGTCATTTCACATCCTTCACTAGTTAACCACACCGCCTCAAATCTAAAGATTTTCTTACTACGGCTGAAGAAAGGTGGAGCACGGGCAAATAATAGTTTTAGAGGAGCATGGTCAGAACTCTACCTAGGGAGATGCTTGACTAGGGCCTACGGAAAAAGTATAGACCAAGAGCTATTAGCCACCAATCGATCTATACGTTCTTCAATATGAACCCCATTAACATGACCATTAGCCCATGTAAAGTCACATCCAGAATAACCGAGGTCAAAGAGTTGTGACGTGGAAAGGGAATCATGGAAAGCTTGCATGGCTGCAAAGCTTCTTAGTCTGCCACCCCTCTTCTCTGACTGATATAAAATCTCATTGAAATCACCCCCACAGAGCCAAGGTAGAGATCTGTCCTCCCCTAATCGATCCAACAACTGCCAAGTACGCCACTTCTCGGAAGCTTGTGGCCAGCCATATAATCCGGTGAACCGCCAATTACCCCCCTCGCCAATGCCACCGATGAGAGCATCAATGTGATGTAGGCTCCAGGAACGGAGTGTAACATCAACTCCTTCCCTCCATAATAGAGCTAAACCCCCACTTCGTTGTCTCTCATTCCCCTTGCAATCGATAACCAGCAACCCTTCCCAATTAAGGCGTCTACGGATTCTCTACATCTCAAAATTTTTTAGTCTAGTTTCTGTGAGAAAAACTAGAAGAGGATTTTCAAGCGTAATTTGCTTATATAGAGAAGAGACTGCATGTGGATCCCCTAAACCACAGCAGTTCCAATAGAAGAGACTCATTGGGCTCAGCGGGGCTGCTCTGCAGCCTCCATCACTAATGAATGGCCATCTGCCTCTACAGATGAAGTGTTATCTCTTCTTTTCTTACCAACTAAATCAATCTCCATCAGATCCAAACTCACCGCCCCATTGTCAACTTTTCGTTTAACCTGTGATCCCTCACTCGACATGCTCCCAGTTCCGGTTGTGGGTCTTCTAGCCAGTCGTTTGCACTTAGCTATAGATTGTACCCGAAAACTTTAGTCTCATGATAATCAGAGCTAGGAGGGGATATAGGGTGAGCATTAGAACCTGAAGGGGTCGGCTCCTTCTCCTGGATGCCCAGCGCAATAACCTTCAACACAGTATTCTACTGAGAGACCGATACAGGAGGAACATCAAAGGAGAACATCGAGTTAGATGCCAAGATTGGGATATGCGACTCATCCTTTTCACCGAACGAACCTCTAGGTTTTGATGGAGCAGGGCTGGTAATTCAAAATCGTTCCAACTGTTGGGCAATCCCGCGAGTATGAGTGAGAGCTTCAAGATTGACTGAAGAGATAGCAGGCACATTAGTTGGAGTTTCAGTTAAATCGTGCCCAGTCAAAACATGATTCTCTACTGATACCTCAGGTCTGTCTGAAATGATCACCACATCCTCACCATTGATACCTGTAAGCTTACTACTAATTTTATTCTCAACAGTGACTCCATGGTTTGCAGTACCATTATGGCTCTCACAATTCATCTCTTTTACCCTCCTACCTGATCCACTTCTGCTCTGTACTCCCTCACTGGACGTGCCACCTAGCCTTGACGGTTTGAACACCAGCTTCCGGCGAACCTTATCCGTATTCCGTTCCCCGTGGAATAGTACAGGCCGGCGAAGGGGGGATGCCCTGAGCTCCTCCCCGTACTGGTATAAGGCTGGGTTGAGTAAATCATCATCGTCAACAAGGGAACAATCTTTGGCAATATGTCCCATACGACCACAATGATAGAAAAAGAATGGCAGCCTTTCGTACTTGTAATAAATCCATGCTTCTTTCCCATCCTTCAGGGTTACAGTAGAACCTCGCAATATGGGAGTGCGAACATCTTTCACTACCCGGAATTGGATGAATTTCCCTTGCCCCAATCCACGATCCGGATCCAACTGCAGAAAAGAGCCCATTTTGTTGCCCAGCTGCTCGATAAAATGTTCCCTTATATAGTTCAGAGGGACGTCATATGTCCGTGCCCAAATCGGTACATGGAATACAGATAACTCAGACGGCTGCTCAAAGCCCTTGACCTCCCTAAGTAGCACGATTTGATTGTGAAAATTCCAAGGCTCTTGCTCCAAGACTCTCTCCTTATCTCGCCAGTGATGGAATTGAAAGACAAAGAGGTTCTTATCAAGTTGTGAAATATGGACATCATGGGAGGCCTTCCAGACCTGTCTTATCGTCCTCATGAAGGCTTGGACATTAAAAGGCCTATTAGTCCATAGAGATCCTACTAGACATAACGTCAATTCTGTAGGACCTGTTTCACCTTCATCTTCTTCGAAAACCACTGCCTCTTATTCTTCCGCTGACGGGATAATAACAGAACGGCCCTCGACTTCATCCTCCGGTTGATCGTAATCAGCCAAACCGGACTTAATCCGGCCAAGAAACCCTAGCAGGGAGAGATGCCCTAGATGGGAGAACAAAAACCCTAGAATGGAGAAAAAAAACCCTAGAATGGAGAAAAACTCTCAACCGAAATGAGAGAGAAAATCGACTTAATATATGTTTGAGAGTTTAAAAAAGAGCTGATCCATCCAAACAAACATTCTCAAGTTATTGTTTTGGATAAACTTACTTTTATTTTTTCTAAGAAAACTGTTCAAGCTCCCCTTCCCTCTTTATTAGGTTTTATTTTTTTATTTACAAGAAAACCATGGCATGCTCATTTATAGTGAACTCATATCAGAGTTTACAATGGTTGCAACAGACACAGGGACACAGTCATCCCATACCTATTCCGACTTTATGACAATAGCTAAATGCGCTATAGAATACGCATCAATATTTAATTGTCTATTGGTGTAAACAGAACAAAAAGAACTAAAATAGATAGAAAGGGCTGCAATATCTTGTAGTACTAGGCCCGTACGAGTATTTGTATAGGCTTGCCCGGACAGGCATTTCACGAGACTGAGACAGTCAGTCTCCCACACCACCATTGCTGTACCACGATGCAATACCAGCTGGACGCCAAACAAACCTGCTAAAGCATCTACTTCTTCCAGTCCAGATATCCCCACTGAGCTTTTAGTTGCACTAAACAAGACACTTCCCTCAGCATTTCGCGCCACCACACTAAGCTGAGCATTCCTATCCATCCATTCCGCGTCCATGTTAACTGTGGTCCATCCATGTTCCGATGGCTGCCATTTCTGCACCACAACTGCCCCAGGTGGCCCCCCATTATGCACAAATGGTTCGTTAGCTTTGGTGTAGTCCCATAGCATGCTCCTGGCTCGTTGTACTGTCCCATAAGCAGAGCTCGTGATGTTGTTGAACATGAAGTCATTCCCAGACATCCATATAGACCACAATGTCATGCATATGATCTCCATTTCATCCCCGTTCCCATGAAGCTGAATATCCTGTATCCATTCCATCACCGATGGGGATGCCCCTCGACCCCTTCCCGGGTGGTTGGACCCCCATACCTCCCGCGTCCACTACTATTTGAGAAATAGATGAGTATCGGTTTGCACCACCTGTCTGAAATATAGATTACTTTTCGTAGCTATTTCATCTTGACAAAGCCTCCATATGAAAACTCGGACTTTAGGAGGTATAGACAGGTTTCAAATCATCTTCCACCATGGTACACGCTAATTGATCACTTCGGCTTGCACCAAGAAGTGGTATCTACTCCTAACAGAATAATGGCCATATTTTATGAACCTCCAAGAGAGCTGATCTGCAGGCAATCGATGGCTCAAGGGAGTACTAATGATCCGGGCCGTAGTACACTCATCAAAGGTAGCTGCAACTACCTGCGTATTCCACTATTTAGATTCAGGATTAATGAACTCTGCCACGAACATATCAGGATCAACCACCAATGCGTCAAGATTTGCCTGGGGGATGGCTCCATCATCTAACCATCTATCATGCCATACTTTCACTGACTCGCCATTCCTTATAAGACATTTTGACCCCTACTTGATAACTTTCACGCCCTTTAAGCACACTACGCCATGTATAACTGGGAGCCCTTCAAGCTTGGCTTGTAGGAAACACGACTGTCTATGATATTTTGCTTTGAGAACCCAGGCTAGTAGTGTCTCGGGATGGTGAATTAGACGTCAAGTCTGTTTTGCCAACATGGCATGATTAAACTGACTAAGACGTCTAAATCCAAGTCCTCCATACTTCTTTGCTCTGAATATCTTGCTCTAGGCTATCCAACAAATACCATTGCGATCCTCCTCATGTCCCTACTAAAATTTCCTCATTGCTCGGTCCATATCATCACAGATAACTTGGGGAATTAGTAAATAGCTTATCATGAAAGTAGGTCTGCTTTGAACCACAGGTTTGAGTAGTACTTCCTTTCCTGCATTAGATAATGTCTTCTACTTCCATCCTGATAGTTTTGTACACACCCTATCTCTTACAGAACTAAAGAATGACTTCTTGGATCGATCAATGACTGTAGGCATTCCCAAGTACTTTTAAAATCTGTCCACCGCTTTCAATCCCATCCACTGTTGGATTTTTGTAGCAAACTGTTCATGCATATTGCGGCTTAGGGAAAATTCAGACTCCTCAAAGTTAGTACGCTGGCCAGAAGCTTCTTCATAGGTTTTGATTATGTGGATCATAACCTGAATCTCCTCGTGCAGGGCCCTAAAAAATAATAGACAATCATCTGCAAAGAAAAGGTAAGTAATCAGGGGTGTTGTACGTGCAATCTGGGCTCCACTGATCTGCCTTCTCCTCTCGGCCTCAGTGATTAGTGCCGAAAAACCCTCTGTGCAAAACAGAAAAAGATAGAGAGATAATGAGTCTCCTTGTCTTAATCCTCGTGTTAGCCTGAAACTATTATTGGGAACCCCATTAATCAGAATAGAAAAAGAGACTGATGTAATATAATTCATAATCAGGAAATCCATCTCTCACAAAAACATAACCTGCTCATTATTTTCTCCAACAAAGACCACTCCACTCTATCGTATGCCTTACTCATGTCCATTTTTAGTCCTATAATCCCTTTTTTTCCTTTCCGTTTCTTCCTCATATGATGGAAAATTTTAAAAGCAATGAGAGAATTATCCATAATAAGGCGACTAGGTACAAAAGCACTTTGGTTAGGACTTATAATTTGAGGGAGAATAGTTTTCAGACGGTTACACAGTACCTTAGAAATTATTTTATAGAAAATATTGTAAAAACTAATAGGGCGATACTGACTACATGACTCTGTACTCGACACTTTAGGGATAAGAATGATAAAAGTAGAATAAAAACTGGAAAAAGCGACACCAATACTAAGAAAATGAAGAATAATCTTAGAGATACTGGAGCCTAAAATTGGCCAATACCATCAGGACCTGGGGCTTTAGTGGGGGTGCATTTGCTTGAGTGCTTGCTCGATCTCAGCTCTGGTGAAGTTTTTGGTAAGGTGCATATTCATGGAGTTAGTGACTTTACATTGCACATATTCAAGAACTTTTTCAGCTCCCTGGCTCCCCATCAAACTGTAAAGGTCCTAGAAATAGTCAACTAAAATGACTTCCACATCCTCTTGCTTAGAGTGCCACTCTCCACCCGCATCCTTGAGACATTTCAACCGATTTCGGGACTTTCTTTGTGTAGCCTTGCCATGGAAATAGCTAGTGTTTCGATCACCCACCCGCAACCAGGATGCTCTTGGCCGCAGAGCCCAAATAGTCTCCTCCTTTCTAATTAGATCATTATTAAGTTCACACACCTGAAAGGTCTCTGCTTGCACTACCTGTGATTGGGGCTGTCCTTGTAGGGATCTAGGCTTGTCTCTGTAGTCTTGAAGTTGCTTATTTACTGAGCCGAATGCTGATGCATTCCACTAAGAAAAGAGGGTACTACAGTAGCTAATTCTATCACCAATCTCCCTCGACCCTATCCTCTAATGTAAATTGCTCCTCTTGAAGCCAAATTTTTTTGAACTGAAATGGCCTTGGTTTCTGATTTTGCATCGCACATAAGCATGTCTTATGTCGCAAAAGGAGTGGTGAATGATCCGAGAAGTGTCTCGACAGATGCACAATTATACAGTCAGGATACATGTCCTTCCAGCTTCTTGTCATCAGACATTGATCAAGCCTTTCCGGATGTGATCACAATCCTCTTGCGCATTGTCCCAAGTAAACTGATTCCTGATAAAAGCCATCTCTTCTAACTTGCACTTTTTGATAACATCATTAAAGGGTGACATACACCTGAAATCTCTAACTTTACCACCTTCTTTCTCATGTGAATAACTTATCTCATTGAAGTCACCCATGAGGAGCCAAGGCACTCCAATTTGGGCGTTAAGGTAGGTCCCAGGTCTGGTGTTTATTATCATTTCAGGCCATCCATAGATGTCCGTAAATCTCCATTGTTGCTCCCAGTTATCCCCATGGCAAACCAATACTTCAATATGATGCAAAGACATAGTAGATAATGGTACCTCCCATACATCCTTCCAAAGCTGCACATTCTCATCCATCCATGCCGCGTCCGTGTTAACTTTGGTCCATCCCTATTCCGACGACTGCCATTTCTGTACCACAGTCACCCCAAGTGGCCCCCCATTATGCACACATGGTTCGTTAGTTTTGGTGTAGTCCTTTAGCATGCTCCTGCCTCGTTGTGCTGTCCCATAAGCATAGCTCATGAAGTTGTTGAACACGAAGTCATTTTGAGACTTCCATATAGACCACAATGTCATGCATGTGATCTCCATTTCATCCCTATCCCCATGAAGCTGAATATCCTATAGCCATTTCATCACCGATAGGAACGCCCCTTGACCCCTTCCTAGGTGGTTGTACCCCTATATTTTCCGCGTCTACTAGCATCCGAGAAATAAATGAGTATTTGTCTTAGCGCTGCTATTACAAATAGGACAAGCATTGGTTTGCACCACATGTCTCAAACATAATTTACTTTTTGTAGCTAGCGCATCTTGACAAAGCATCCAAATGAAAACTCAGACTTTAGGAGGCATAGACAGGTTCCAAATCATCTTCCACCACGGCACCTGCTGATTGATCACTTCGGCTTGCACCAGGGAGTGGTATCCACTCCTAACAGAATAGTGGCCATCTTTTGTGAACCTCCAAGAGAGCTGATCTATAGGCTATCGATGGCTTAGGGGAATACTAATGATTCGGGCCGTAGTACACTCATCAAAGGTAGCTGACTGCCTGCGTATTCCACTGTTTAGATTCAGGATCAATGAGCTCTGCCACAAACGTATCAGGATCAACTACTAGTGCGTAAGGATTTGCCTGAGGGTTGGCTCCATCATCTGACCATCTATCATGCCATACTTTCACTGACTCGCCATTCCCTATAAGCCATTTTGACCTCCTGCTCGATAACTTCACGCCCTTTAAGCACACTAGCTATGTGGAACTGAGGGCCCTTCCTAGCTTGGCTTGTAGGAAGCATGACCGTCTGTGATATTTTGCTTTGAGAACCCGAGCTAGTAGTGTCTCGGGATGGTGGATTAGACGCCAAGCCTGTTTTGCCAACATGGCATGATTAAACTGAAAAAGAAGTCTAAATCCAAGTCCTCCATATTCTTCGCTCTGAATATCTTGCTCCAGGCTATTCAGCAAATTCCATTGCGGTCCTCCTCATGTCCCCACCAAAATTTCCTCATTGCTCGCTCCATATCATCACAGATATCCTGGGGAATAAGGAAACAGCTCATCATGAAAGTAGGTATGCTTTGAACCACAGATTTGAGTAGTACTTCATTTCCTGCATTAGATAATGTCTTCTCCTTCCATCCTGATAGTTTTTAACACACCCTGTCTCATACAGAATGAAAGATTGCCTTCTTGGATTGATCAATGACTGTAGGCATTCCCAGGTACTTTTGAAATCTGTCCACCGCTTTCAATCCCATCCACTGTTGGATTTGTGTAGCGAACTGTTCATGCATATTGCGGCTTAGGGAAAATTCAGACTTCTCAAAGTTAGTACGTTGTGCAGAAGCTTCTTCATACGTTCTGATTGTCTGGATCATAACCTGAATCTCCTCGTGCATGGCCCTGAAAAGTAATAGACAATCATCTGCAAAGAAAAGGTGAGTAATCGGGGGTGCTGTACGTGCAATCTGTGCTCCATGGATCTGCCCTCTCCTCTAGGCCTCAGTAATCAATGCCGAAAAACCCTTTGTGCACAATAGAAAAAGATAGGGATATAATGGGTCTCCTTGTCTTAATCCTCGTGTTGGCCTGAAACTATTACTGGAACCCCATTAATCAGAATAGAAAAAAAAGACTGAAGTAATAAAATTCATAATCAGGGAAATCCATCTCTCACAAAAACCTAACCTGCTCATTTTTTTCGCCAAAAAAAAGCACTCCACTCTATCGTATGCCTTGCTCATGTCCATTTTTAGTCCTATAATCCCTTTTTTTCCTTTTCCTTTCTTCCTCATATGATGGAAAATTTCAAAAGCAAGGAGTGAATTATCCATAATAAGGCGACCAAGTACAAAAGCACTTTGGTTAGGAATTATAATTTGAGGGAGAATAGTTTTCAGACGGTTATACAGTACCTTAGAAATTATTTTATAGAAAATATTGTAATGACTAATAGGACGATACTGACTACATGACTCTGTACTCGACACTTTAGGGATAAGAATGATAAAAGCAGAATTAAAACTGGAAAAAGCGACACCAATACTAAGAAAATGAAGAATAATCTTAGAGATACTAGGGCCCAAAATTGGCCAAAAATGTTGATAGAATAGTGCAGGCATACCATCAGGACCTGGGGCTTTAGTAGGATGCATTTGCTTGAGTGCTTATTCGATCACAACTCTGGTGAAGTCTTTAGTAAGGTGCATATTCATGGAGTCAGTGACTTCACATTGCACACATTCAAGAACTTTTTTTAGCTCCCTAGCTCCCCACCGAACTATAAAGGTCCTAGAAATAGTCAACTAAAATGGCTTCGACATCCTCTCCTAGAGTGCCAGTCCCCACCGGCATCCTTGAGACATTTCAATCGATTTTGGGACTTCCTTTGTGTAGCTTTGCCATGGAAATAGTTAGTGTTTCGATCACCCTCCCGTAACCAGGATGCTCTTGACCGCTGAGCCCACATAGTCTCCTCTTTTCTAATTAGATCACTAATAAGTTCACATACCCGGGAGGTCTTAGCTGGTACTACCTGTGATTGGGGTTGTCCTTGTAGGGATCTAAGCTTGTCTCTGTACTGCTAAAGTTGCTTATTTACTAAGCTAAATACTGACTTATTCCACTAAGAAAAGCGGGTACTAAAGTAGCAAATTCTATCACCAATCTCCCTCGACCCCATCCTATGTGCAGGTAGCTCCCAAGCTTATGCAACTTCTAATGCAAATGGCTCCTCCTGAAGCCACATTTTTTTGAACCGAAATGGCCTTGGTATCGCACATAAGCGTGTCCTATATCGCAAAAGGAGTGGTGAATGTTCCAAGAAATGTCTCGACAGATGCACAATTATACAGTCAGGATACATATCCTTCCAGCTTCTTGTCATCAGACCTCGATCAAGCCTTTCCCGGATGTGATCACAATTCTCTTGCGCATCGTCCCAAGTAAACTGATTCCTGATAAAAGCCATCTTCTAACTCGCACTCTTAGATAACATCATTAAAGGCTGGCATACACATGAAATCTCTAACTCTTCCACCTTCCTTCTCATGTGAATACCTTATCTTATTGAAGTCACCTGTGAGGAGCCAAGGCACTCCCATTTGGGCGTTAAGGTTACAATAAGGTCCCAGGTCTGGTGTTTATTAGTCATTTCAGGCCATCCATATATGCCTATAAATCTCCATTGTTGCTCTCAGTTATCCCCATGGTGAACCAATATGTCAATATGTTGCAAAGACATAGTAGACAATGATACCTCCCATACATCCTTCCAAAGCAAATCCAAACGTCCTCTTCTTCCACTTCCCGTACCCTCACAATCCACTACCAACAAATTTGGAAATCGTAGCCTATTATTCAACCTCTGCAGTTCATTCGTCTTCAGTCGTGTTTCCGACAAGAAGACTAAGTTGGGAGAGTCAAACTGAACCTGCTTGGCCAGATTACTTTCTGCCTGCGGATTCCCAAGCCCGCGGCAGTTCCAGGTAAGGATCCTCATTGCATAGCAGAACTACTCTGTAGTCTCCATCTGTCCCGCCGGACTAATTGATGTCACCCTTGCATCCATGTTGCGAACCTTCTTCCCCACGCCCTCCTACTCCATCTCGTCATCCTCCGCACCCAACTCCTTGCGTTTGCATAGCTCCTCTAATTTCCAAGAGGTCTGAAGCTCGCCTTCCTTCCTTGCCATCCTCTTCCAGTGGCCCCTAACCTGTACAGTGTTTGATGCCCCATGAAGTAACTGACTATGAACGCACTAGTTACTTTAGCACTTCTCTGTTTGGATCCCTTCTTTTTGCTCATCTGCGCAACTTCCCCTCCCCTAGAGCCCGTGAAAAAGATAGGGACTTCAATTCCCATCTTTAAAACCACATTATCACCGCCATCAACCAGTAATCCTTGCCCATGGGCCAACTGCGGATCGTCAAAACCGACCTGCTCCCCCGTCATAGGTAGTTTACTCCCCAGTTTGCTGCTTCCCCATCGCTGTTTTGCCACAATGACCTACTATTTTGTATTTGACTAGTCGATAATGCTTCCGCTTCTCCTGGTCATGTCCAAGCATAATACTCGATCCAGATCAGAAGTGAATTGCTCCTTATCTAGTCGTTCTGCTACCAAAACCCCTATGGCATTTTCTTGAGCGAATAGTTTTCTAACCACCTCCGTTTTTAGTGCAGGTGCCATGGCATCATTGGCCTTTTTTTGCAGTCTAAACGGTTTTCTAGGAGAGGCTCTCAGCCATTCTCCATAATGGGTGCACTCCTCCTCATCCGAATCCTCGCACCTTTGATCACACTTCTTTAGAAGATGGTCCATTCGTCCATATAGGTAATAGAAGTTTGGTAGCCCCTCATATCTAAAAGTCACCTCTGCTTTCGTCCCTTGTTCTGCACGAATTGTCACTGACCTCCTAATAGGTTTTTCCACATGCACGCTAATTCTGGCTCGAATAAATCTTCCCCAACCCTGCTCACCTTTTTCATCAGAACTCAGGAACCTACCTACTTTTAGTGCTATGTTCGTTACATTGCTTTTGGATCGCAGATTCCATGGAATATTATTTAGTTGAACCCAGATTGGCACTTTGTTCAGCTCGACTTGGGTTTGTACTTTATTCTCAGTAACCTTTTTCAATACCACCACCCTCTTCTCAAAAAACCACGGCAACTCAGCATCAATCACCTCTTGTCTATCCCGCTTATTGAATAAGTGAAAAAGAAAGAGATTACGTCCTAGCTGTTCTGCTTCCAAGCCTTTGCGTGGGTTCCAGACTTTCCTCGTGAGATTAGAGAAAGCCTGTAGATTGACATGTTTTGAACCCAACACTCGAGCCAGGATTCCCCAATGATCTTGAGATCTCTGTTCTGGTGCAACTGCCTCTAACTCCAAGACCTCTTCTTCCTCCTCACTCTCAATCACCGGTGTTGTCACCTCATTCTCCTGCTAACTGATCTCTCCTTCACCAGTAATTGGATCCATGAATATACACCCCACCGTACCGCACCAGTTTGTGTGTCATAACCTAGCAGATACCCCACCAAAGCGTAGGTTGACTGAGAATATCACCTGCACAACACAAACGAAGTAGACACTCGAAGCAAAAATAGCAAAAGACTTATAGAAAGAGGTAAGGAAAAGAACACACAACAGAAAACCTAACCAACCACTACAATCGACCCTTGACAGACCCACGAGACACACCGCTCCCCTAACTACAGAGCAAGCCTTACCCGAACACAGAAGGACTGATAGACAAAAAGGCACTAGGCAATAGAAAGACCAGAGAAAGCAGGAGACGCCAGGCAACCCAACCCTAGTTCAAAAGGTAACCCTAAAGAACTAACAGACACCCTATACGACGAACCAAGAAACACAAAAACAAAAGACAACATGGAATAACACGAAAGCACGCAAAAAACGTGAAGAAAGCCACAATCTTATGGAGAAAAACTCACAAAACGTGAGAAAAAATCCGGATAAACCCTAGCCGCCTTTTCCTGCAGCCTAAGGAAACCCCTACAGAAATCCTAGACAGAGGAGAGAAAACGGAGAGAAAATCGGGACTCTCTATTAGGTTTTCTTAGTATTACTGTATTAGAATTTTATTCTATATAAATAATAACCATGTATGTTTGAATTAATAATATATTTGAGTATTTCAATGTAAACTAAAATAGAAGCATACATATTAGAAGTGGCATACCTCTCCCTCATTCTCTCCAATATTTTTTACTTTTTTTCCTTACGAATATATTCCCTTCATATGTGGTTGAAATTGAAACTCATTGCCAAAACATACGTCTAAACTGAAGAAAATTTTATTGGGGACAAATTATGGCAAAATCAAGGTAGATTTAAGTATTATTTTCCTTACGCTTTTTTGTATATGCTTTTTTTTTTGTATCGCTACCCAATCTGTAACACGGCTCAATAGTCATGGTTAACGGATTAAAAAAGAATCGATTCATCCAAATTGAAAGACTCGAAACGATCCATCTCATATTAGAAGTAACTAGTTCACTACCCGTGGATTCCACGGGCTTGGTTAGTATTTTTTTAATAAAATATATTTTTTATATAAATTTTAATTTTTTTATATTATTGTATGGTTTAAATTTTTTTTAACAGTATACGCATTAAACTTGCTGCTCAACCAATCTGTAAGAAAAAAAAGAATTGAAACTAATGGCCATATAAAATATTAAGTGAGGTCCTCTTTTTCCAATTGCATACTTGTATTAATTTATTCAATTTTCAGGTAAAATTTATATTTATATATCGTCAATTTAATATTTTCTGATTTAGAATTATTTAAATTTAATTAATATTCTAAAATCAAGCTCGCTAATGGCTGTATAAAATATTAAGTGGTATATTTGTTAAAATTTTGAACTTAAAAATCTAATACTAAAATATAAAATATTAAGTGCTAATATTATGTAAAAAAAATGAATAGAAATCTAGGAAATAAAATTCTTAAAACTAATACTACCCGTGGATTACACGGACATGGTTAGTTTTTTAAAAGTATACACATAAAACTTATTTAGGAAAAAACTTGGTTAGTATAAATTTTAAATATTTTTCAATAACATTTTTAATAAGTATACTATTTTTTTTAAAACATATTGTTTTTTAAATTTGTATCCCGTTTCTTAAAAAAGAAATTTTTCATTCT
>JAKUCV010001981.1:0-66498 GCA_028386065.3 Turnera subulata | reverse complement strand
AAAAAAAAAAGAATAAGATTAGTACGTACTGCAAGCTAAAAAAAGTAGGAAAACAGAGAAGAATAAATGGAGAGGAAACAGTATCAAAAACAAAACCTGTACCTGTATTTATAAATATTTAGATATAAGAGTTTAACAATTATCAATTAAATTTATTTGTTAAAAAACCGGAACAAAATCAATGAGTTGGTTTTTACCCATACTCTGATTGGGATAATTATGAAAATTTTTCTTTAAAAAATCGGAACAAAATGAATGAGTAACTCATCTTGCTAAAAGTGTAGTATAATTAGGACTGTATGATTAAAAAAAAAATCTGATTGTGGAGAGTACTAATCTTGCTAAAAAAAAACCATACAAAATAAATAACTCATCTTGCTAAAAGTGTAGTATAATTAGGACTGTATCATTAAAAAATTCTGATTGTGGAGAGTACTAATCTTGCTAAAAAATCTGATCGTGTATAATTAGGTTTTTCCTTAACTCTAATTGGGATAATTATAATGAAAATAAGGGCCAATCAAACAACACCTAAAACCCTCCACATGGCAAAAAAACAAAGACCTCAAAGCCTACACATGGCAAAAAAGCAAGACTCTAAAAATCCTATCTGTCAAAACCTGGTGAGAGATTCAGCTATTAATATATATAATAGATAATAGATATGTCTTTGCGGACTCTATAGCCCACTTTTTACGCATACCAAGGCCCATGATCGCTAGTCCCCAAAAGCCTGTTGTATGTATTAGAGATAGATATGTTGGTTATAATTATCTTTATCATCGAAATGCCTTCGTAAATGAATTCTTTGTGGGGCTTTTATCTCTAATTTCTCCTTTGATTTAATTTTCCATATTCTCTCTTTTGATATGCTGCTATTACCAGTTGAATTAACATTTTTCTAAATCCATTATTAACAAAGGAAAAAAATTGTCATTGTTGTAGACACTCCAATTATATGATAAAATTGATATTTCGAAGGAGTAGCGTTTGATGGTTGTTAGAGACATCGTTGGAATAAATTTTCCCCAAATATTAGTTTAAATGAAATAAAAATCTTCTGGTTGAAATCCAAGAACTCATCTACGACCACAAGAAGCCAGTTACCCACGCATGATAAAAGCATAAAATAGATCCTAATATAGAAGAAAGAAACAAGTCAAACAACATATAATCCGTAATTTGGCTTTCTTTTACCTCTAGTATGTTTTCTTTTGTTGAGGAAACTACATTCAATGATGTTTATCCCCTAAAGTTTAAGTTTAATCTATACTATCTATAAAAGCATGATCTTTCTAAATTGAAAGACTAAAATACCCTTCATTAAATAAAAGTATAAACTTTATACCTTTATCCTTTATTAAATTTAAAAAAAATATATATACTCTTGTAATACACATAGCCCTTCCGTGGTAAGTTTTTACTCCTTTTTATTGTTGATATATATATTTTTTTTTACTATGTTTATACCAAGCCTCCCCAAATTAAAATATTAAAATACCCATCATTAAAGAAAAGCATAAACTCTATATCTTTACCCTTCATTAAATTAAACAAAAGTATAAACCCTTTAATACACAGAGCCCTATGAGTTTTGTGGTAAGTAGTTTTTTCTTTTTATGGTTGATTTTTTTTTTTCTGCATTTCTGCGTTTTCTTTTGCTATAACTTTCAAGGTTCATGTAATTCTGTCGAACTATAGCTCTCTGTTGTCCTTCATTAAATTAAACAAAAGCACAAACCATTTTAATACACAGAGCCCTTAGAGTTCGGTTAAGTAGTTTTTTCTTTTTACGGTTGATTTTTTTCTTTTTTTTATTTTCTTCGTTTCTGCTTTTTCTTTTGCTATAACTTTCCGGGTTGATATAATTCTGTCGATGAAGTTACTATAGCTCTCTGTTGATGCTTTGCTATTATTTTTGTCGTTGAGTTTTTTTTTTCTTTTCACTGGGTTCAAAAGTTGTTTGTGGAAATCATTGCAAGCCAATCAGCAAAGCCACCTAAGTTTTTTTTTTCTTTTTATCTCTAACTGCTTGCAATCATCATATATACTGCCATCACCATCCTATTATTATGCAATTACTTTGCAGCTCTGACTTACCTAGGCCTTCCCTTATTTCCCATAACCACCATTGTAACTGAATTTCAATTGTTAAGTCTTTTTTCCTATTGGCTTTTTTCGTTAATGTCTCTCCATGATACTAAAAAAACTGTTTATCTTTGTAACCAAAACTAATATGGCACTATCTAACTAAGAAAAAATATATCAATTCTTAGCACCATAAAGGAAGTATGTAGAAGTAATGAAACAAATGTTGAAAAATTTTCTTCCTAAAATTGTAATTAAAAATTAATTTTTGTACGGAAATTACTAAGAATATTAAAAAAAATATATAACATAATAAAAATTTTGTGAAAAACAAATAATTACTGGAGAATAACAATAAGTTTTAAAATATTATTTTATAATGAACGTAATAATAAAAAAATCCAACCAAAATAATCCAAGGAAAATAATAGACTAAATTAAAATTACAGAACTTAAAAAAGTAGTTGCTAATAAATTGAACTTTCATAGTAAGTAAGAATTAGAACCAATAAACTAATAAAAATTATAAAGTACCCATAAAGAATTTCAATGACTTTGTAAAAATAATAAAATTATGCTAAATTTTATGTAAAATGAAAAAAATAATAAGAAAGTTAAAATTTGAAACAAAGAATCACTACTACTCATTCTTCGATTTGTTTAAAATTTAATTTAAATATTTTATCTACAAATTTTTGTTTATTATTTTTCAAATATTAAAGATTACTATTATAGAATATTGTTTTTTAAGTTGTCAAATATTTTCACCTATAGACCTTGCTTAGATTTTATTAAAAATTATGTATACAATAACATACTTAATATTTATCTGTAACAGCTCAGGTAAAAATTTCATTTTTACCGGGACTGTTTAAGTTAATTTACAGTAATTTACCATTGATTTTTAATCTTGGGTAATTAAATTATGGTAAATCGAGCATTGGATTCCGAAACCGAGCATTGTCCCACGTTCGGGATTTTTCTGCGGATTTTACGGACCAAAGTTGGAATTTTTCGGGGTCCAGGAATATTCGGAAAAACCGGGTTTTCCCTCGAGTTAACGGATTAGAAATAAGGTAAGTGGGTATATTAGATATTTTCTGGTCCAGGTGGGTCACACTTCACATGCAGCATAGTAACTGCATAATTGAAGTTCAATTATTCAGCCGCCAATCCCTATTCAACCTGTGAACTACCTATTACACTTGTGATATACCAGTGACTTTTGCTGTCTATAAAATTATTCTTCTTCTGCCTACCTAGAGCACGCCATCACCTGCAACTTCTTCTTCACTGCCTCACCTTCAAAATCCACAAACTACTCACTGCCAATCTAAACCAGTAAAGGAAAAAAAGAAAAAGAAAAAAAAAACAACCAACCCAGCATCTACGCCACGTCACCCATCTTCTTCTCTTTTTCTTTCTTTCTTTTTCCGGCCAAACACAACCACACCCGAGCCACCCCGCCGCCTTGAGCCACCGACCGAGCCTCCACCACCTCGTCACCATCTCCTCTCTCCTTCCTCTTTCCTTCTCCTTTTCCTCCTTCACCCCAAGTTGTCGCCTTCGCCTTGTCGCCGAGGAGCCCGTCGCCGAGCCTGCAGATCCGACGCCGAAGAGCTCGCATCTTTTCCTTCGTCGCGACACGCCGCCGCCGTGTTGTTCCCGCCTGCAGCTCGTCGCCCAGCGTCTCGCCGTGTAGCCGCCACTTCGTTGCTCGCCGTTCCGTGACGCCGCCGCCTCTGCAAGATTGAAGGTGAGCTGTGACCCGGTTTTGAGGGTTCGGGTCGCGGTTGACCCGTGTTGGTAACGGGTTGGTGTGCTGGGTTTGTGAAATGTTGGGCTGAATTGGTTGTTTGGTTGGGCTTGGTTGCATGAGCTGGGCTTTGGTTGGTTCGTTGGGCTGCTTGACTCGCTAGGCTTGGCTGTTTGGTTTGTTGGGCTTGCTGCATGGGCCTTCTGGGCACTGTGCAATAGGCTGAACAGTACCAATCAGGCCCAGTTCGAGTCTAATAAGTAGTAATAAAATAATAATACTAAGAAATAAAGATAAAACCTGGATATATATGTTTTGAAAATTAATTATGGAACTTTGGGAAAATATAAGCTAAGAAATAACTGATATTTTGAATATGGAAATGTTTTGGAAAATATATATATGTAAATGATGCCAGAGGAATATTCGGGAAAAATAAGATCCAAGTATACCGGGATAATATCCGGAAGTAAGAACAAGTATGGTAATAATTTGACACTTGGTAGTAAATGGTAAATGACGATGATAATGAAAAAATTAATCCGGGGGAGTACCAAGCCGAGATTATATTTAATTTCGGTACATAGTATTAGTATGACATCTGCATACCATCTTATGTGTGCATACTATTTGATTGATATAGGAGTTGATAACGAGCAATTTGCTGAGGAAACGGACTTGGAACTTGCTGGACAATTCCATAATTGAATATCGGCTAAGGTGAGGATGGATAACCCTTGTTATGTTGCCTGTAATACCTTGTGCGCTTTGTTGTTCGATTGAACTGCTGAATTGTTAATTGTTGACTGCTTAACTGCTGTGGATATTATTGTTGCCATTGGGATGTGATTTTGATTCTGTGGATAATATGCTGGGATTGATGTTGGACTATTGACTGTGGAAAATTGAGAAAAGGAAATTGGTATATGAAATTGGAATTGATTTGAGATGATGATATAATTGTCATATGGAAAGTAGTGGTACGACCTGATGGTTTGAAAATTAATTTTTGGGATGCTATGGTCGGTTACTTGGTTTATTTGGCTTTTGCCTGAGGTTAGGGTATA
The DNA here is from genome assembly GCA_028386065.3 of Turnera subulata. Taxonomy (NCBI): domain Eukaryota; kingdom Viridiplantae; phylum Streptophyta; class Magnoliopsida; order Malpighiales; family Passifloraceae; genus Turnera; species Turnera subulata. Next base: position 61,587 of record JAKUCV010001981.1, on the reverse strand, counting down.
CCAAATACCCAGTGGCTCGGATATGCCGAATATCCGTTTGGCTTGTTGCCTGTGGTTAGGGTATACCAAATACCCAGTGGCTCGGATATGCCGAATATCCGTTTGGCTTGTTGTCTGTGGTTAGGGTATACCAAATACCCAGTGGCTCGGATATGCCGAATATCCGGTTGGCATGTTGCCTGAGGTTGGGGTATACCGAATACCCAGTGGTTTGGATATACCAAATATCCGGGTTTTGAGATGTGGATTGGTTTTTTTGACCTAGCATCCGGAATTAATTGATAACCAGGTACGACCCTAGCTTGTCCAGTGACGGGGGCCCGGAAGATAAAATTGGTAATATTAATAAATATTCTTTTGGCCTTGGCTCAGTTATTGTGATATGGTATTACTTGTCTGTGATTGCTTTTGAGTATTACGGTTGCTTGCATATCACTGTTTATCCTTCGTCGGTGAGCACTTCGGACTCACCCCTCGCCTGCGGGGTTTCATCCCGTAGGTTAAGTTGTTTCGTAGTTCAGGTACGTTGTTCGATAGCTGCTGCTTTCTTCTCCGCCTGACTCCGGATCCATACCTCCGCTGCATGTGCATAAGTCTTTCGCTGCTGTGTGATATATGATGCTATATTGCTGAATTCCTGTGATATATATTACTGATACTATCTGCTGCTGCTGTTGAGCACTGTGTTTGGATTGAATAATGGTCCCCGGGTGTGGGTGACAGTTGTATTTGATGGATTGCTGTTGTATAATATTTGCACATTGTACTGTCTGTTCTATTAATATGAATAGTTTCGGCACGTGTTTACTGTGTTACGGTAAATACGGGTCGGGGCGCTTCAGTTTGGTAGCGGAGCGGGCAGTAGGTCCTTGGGTGTTGCTGTGATCATTTGTGCATAGTCTGTCATGAGTTAGTATAATATGCATGCATATACATTCTCATATAGGGTAAGACGAATGGATCCGGTTGGAGGGAATCAGCATACTGAAAGTCACCTAGATATCGATGTCATCGCACGTACCTTTACAGTTTTTGGTTATATTGCATACAGTTTGATAGATCCTGGTGCCACACATTCTTTTATCGCTCAAGGTTTTGCTATACAACATAGTGGTAAGAAAGAGAATTTAACTTGTCCGATGAGGGTTAGGTTACCCGCGGGTATAGTGGTCAGGTTAACTCGTGTGTGCTGAGACGTTTCTCTTTCGTACGATAGTGAGGTCTTTCTTGCACGATTGGTTGTGATGAACATGGGAGGTTTCGATATTATTCTGGGGATGGATTGGTTGTCGAGGTACAGTGCTTTGGTAAACTGTCGGACCAAGGAAGTGTTGTTGACTTCCGAAGGTGGACATAAGATTTTGTTGACAGGTACTGGGAGAGCTGCTACTACGTGTAGTATCTCTGCTAATCAGGATGTCGGAATGAAGCCACATGGTCCAGATGCTTTGTTGACCTATGCCAAGGATGAAGAAGTTCAGACTCCGGTTTTGGGGGACATCATGGTTGTGAGGGAGTTTCCAGATGTGTTTCCGGAGGATTTGCCAGGATTGCCACCTGACAGAGAAGTTGAGTACACCATCGATTTGATGCCAGGAGTGACACCTATCTCGATGGAACCATATCGGATGGCACCAAGAGAACTCCAGGAGTTGAAGAAACAGTTGGATGAGCTGTTAGAGAAAGGTTTCATCAGACCTAGTACTTCACCTTGGGGATCACCAGTCCTCTTTGTGAAAAAGAAGGATGGCAGTCTGCGAATGTGTGTGGATTACCGTCAGCTGAACAAGGTGACAGTGAAGAATAAGTATCCGCTTCCCAGGATTGATGATCTTTTCGATCAGTTATAGGGAGCTACTGTATTTTCTAAGATTGATCTTCGATCTGGATACCACCAAGTCAAGATTGCAGAGAAGGACATACCGAAGACAACCTTCCGCACTCGGTATGGTCACTTCGAGTTCACAGTGGTTCCTTTTGGCTTGACCAATGCACCAGCAGTTTTCATGTGTTTGATGCACTTGGTCTTGAACGAGTTCTTGGATAAGTTTGTGGTAGTCTTCATCGATGACATCTTGATCTACTCCAAGAACCGGGAAGAACATGAAGAGCACCTGAGGGTAGTGCTTCAGAGGTTGCGAGAGTAGGAGTTGTATGCTAAGTTTAGCAAGTGCGAGTTCTGGCTTGAAGAAGTTGCATTCCTTGGACATGTTGTATCCAGGGATGGGATTGAGGTTGATCCTGCCAAAGTAAAGGCTTTTTTGGAGTGGGAGCCGCCCAAAACAGTACCTGAAGTCAGGAGTTTTCTTGGCCTTACAGGATATTACCGGAGGTTCATCGAGGGTTTTTCCTTGATAGCTAGTCCCATGACTAAGCTATTGAGGAAAGATCAAGCATTTGAATGGAGTGATGCCTGCCAGAGGAGTTTTGATGAACTTAAGAAGAAGCTGACAACAACACCAGTCTTGACAGTGCCTAAGCCAGGAGTGGAGTACGTGTTATTCTGCGATGCTTCAGGTCTTGGTTTGGGAGCTGTTCTGATGCAAGAAGGCCGAGTGATAGCCTATGCTTCGAGACAGTTGAGGCCACACGAGAAGAACTATCCGACACATGATCTAGAGATGGCTGCAGTGATCCTTGCCTTGAAGATCTGGCGACATTATCTGTTTGGAAAGAGATGCCGGATTCTCACAGATCATAAGAGTCTCAAGTACATCATGACTCAGAAGGAGCTTAACCTGCGATAGAGACGTTGGGTTGAGTTACTGAATGATTATGATTGTACTATTGAGTATCACCCTGGAAAAGCTAACGTTGTAGCTGATGCCTTGAGCCGGAGACAGCCAGAAGGTGCTTCCATGACTTACTCGATGTCCTCACTCATTGAGTTAAGGAAGATGGGAGTTGATTTGTCAATTGATGAGACAGGAGCTTTGTTGACACATATTAAAGTCAAGTCTAACCTGAGAGGCTGGATTGTGGAGTTACAAGATGGAGATCCCGACTTGATCAAGCTGAAGGAAGCAGTCCGTAGTGGGAAGGAAGATAAGTTCCACATAGCGGAGGATAGTGCATTGATGCTGGGAAAGCGTCTATGTGTACCCAGTGTTGGTGATCTGCGTAGTCAGATTCTGGAAGAAGGACATATGACACCGTATGCTATGCACCCCGGAAGCACCAAGATGTATCAGGATTTGAGGAGTCATTTCTGGTGGCCACGTATGAAGAGGGATGTAGTTGAGTATGTTGCTAAGTGTATCACTTGCCACCAAGTGAAAGCTGAACATCAGGCTCCAGCAGGGAAAATGAGATCTTTGTCAATGCCAGAGTGGAAGTGGGAGATGATTACTATGGATTTTGTGGTTGGATTACCGTTGACCCGGAGACAGCATGATGCCATCTGGGTTATCGTTGATCGACTTACAAAATCGGCCCATTTTCTTCCCATTCGACAGACAGACACCTTGGATAAGTTGGCGAAGCAATATGTTGCAGAGATTGTGAGACTACACGGGATTTCTAAGTCCATAGTCTCAGACAGAGACCCGAGATTCACATCGCGGTTTTGAAAGAGTCTGCAAACAGCTTTGGGGACGAAGCTGAGTTTCAGTACTGCTTTTCATCCTCAGACCGATGGACAGTCGGAGAGGACTATCCAGACACTGAAAAATATGCTAAGAGCTTGTGCTCTTAACTTCAGTGGGAGTTGGGACCAGTATTTGCCTTTAGCGGAGTTTGCCTACAACAACAGTTATCATTCCAGTATTGGCATGCCTCCGTTTGAAGCTCTTTACGGAAGGAAGTGCCGAAGTCCAGTTTGTTGGGATGAAGATGGTCTTCGTTTGATCGTTGGTCCGGATTTGGTTAAGCAGACTGTTGACAAGATTCAGACAGTTAAGCAGAGTATGAAGGCAGCACAGGACCGACAGAAGAGCTATGCCGATAAGCATCGTCGGGAGATGGAGTACCAGGTGGGAGAACGAGTTTTCCTCCGAGTTGCACCTTGGAAGGGTGTAATCAGATTCGGGAAAAAAGAGGGAAGCTGAGTCCCAGGTACATCGGACCATATGAGATTGTGGAAAGGGTTGGACCCTTGGCGTACAGATTGTCTCTACCAGAGGAGTTGTCACGGACTCATGATGTGTTTCATGTTTCCATGTTGAGGAGGTATAGATCAGATTCGAGCCATGTGGTTACTACAGCAGATGTTGAGGTCGCAGATGATCTTACATATATAGAAATGCCGGAGCAGATCCTTGCCCGGGAAGTTAGATAGTTGAGGAACAGAGTTATTCCAATGGTAAAGGTTAAGTGGAGCAAGCACTCTGCGAATGAGTCCACGTGGGAAGTTGAGGAGCATATGCGTTCTCAGTACCCGCACTTATTCACAACTTCGGAGTGAATTTCGGGGACGAAACTCTTTTAAGGTGGGTAGGCTGTAACAGCCCAGGTAAAAATTTCATTTTTACCGGGACTATTTAAGTTAATTTACAGTAATTTACCATTGATTTTTAATCTTGTGTAATTAAATTATGGTAAATCGAGCATTAGATTCCGAAACCGAGCATTGTCCCACGTTCGGGATTTTTCTGCGGATTTTACGGACCAAAGTTGGAATTTTTCCGGGTCCAGGAATCTTCGGAAAAACCGGGTTTTCCCTCGAGTTAACGGACTAGAAATAAGGTAAGTGGGTATATTAGATATTTTCTGGTCCAGGTGGGTCACACTTCACATGCAGTATAGTAACTGCATAATTGAAGTTCAATTATTCAGCCGCCAATCCCTATTCAACCTGTGAACTACCTATTACACTTGTGATATACCAGTGACTTTTGCTGTCTATAAAATTATTCTTCTTCTGCCTACCTAGAGCACGCCATCACCTGCAACTTCTTCTTCACTGCCTCACCTTCAAAATCCACAAACTACTCACTGCCAATCTAAACCAGTAAAGGAAAAAAAGAAAAAGGAAAAAAAAAAAAACAACCAACCCAGCATATACGCCACGTCACCCATCTTCTTCTCTTTTTCTTTCTTTCTTTTTCCGGCCAAACACAACCACACCTGAGCCACCCCGCCGCCTTGAGCCACCGACCGAGCCTCCACCACCTCGTCACCATCTCCTCTCTCCTTCCTCTTTCCTTCTCCTTTTCCTCCTCCACCCCAAGTTGTCGCCTTCGCCTTGTCGCCGAGGAGCCCGTCGCCGAGCCTGCAGATCCGACGCCGAAGAGCTCGCGTCTTTTCCTTCGTCGCGACACGCCGCCGTCGTGTTGTTCCCGCCTGCAGCTCGTCGCCCAGCGTCTCGCCGTGTAGCCGCCACTTCGTTGCTCGCCGTTCCATGACGCCGCCGCCTCTGCAAGATTGAAGGTGAGCTGTGACCCAGTTTTGAGGGTTCTGGTCGCGGTTGACCCGTGTTGGTAACGGGTTGGTGTGCTGGGTTTGTGAAATGTTGGGCTGAATTGGTTGTTTGGTTGGGCTTGGTTGCATGAGCTGGGCTTTGGTTGGTTCGTTGGGCTGCTTGACTCGCTGGGCTTGGCTGTTTGGTTTGTTGGGCTTGCTGCATGGGCCTTCTGGGCACTGTGCAATAGGCTGAATAGTACCAATCAGGCCTAGTTCGAGTCTAATAAAATAATAATACTAAGAAATAAAGATAAAACCTGGATATATATGTTTTGAAAATTAATTATGGAATTTTGGGAAAATATAAGCTAAGAAATAATTGATATTTTGAATATGGAAATGTTTTGGAAAATATATATATGTAAATGATGCCAGAGGAATATTCGGGAAAAATAAGATCCAAGTATACCGGGATAATATCCGGAAGTAAGAACAAGTATGGTAATAATTTGACACTTGGTAGTAAATGGTAAATGACGATGATAATGAAAAAATTAATCCGGGGGAGTACCGAGCCGAGATTATATTTAATTTTGGTACATAGTATTAGTATGACATCTGCATACCATCTTATGTGTGCATACTATTTGATTGATATAGGAGTTGATAACGAGCAATTTGCTGAGGAAACGGACTTGGAACTTGCTGGACAATTCCATAATTGAATATCGGCTAAGGTGAGGATGGATAACCCTTGTTATGTTGCCTGTAATACCTTGTGTGCTTTGTTGTTCGATTGAACTGCTGAATTGTTAATTGTTGATTGCTTAACTGCTGTGGATATTATTGTTGCCATTGGGCTGTGATTTTGATTCTGTGGATAATATGCTGGGATTGATGTTGGACTATTGACTGTGGAAAATTGAGAAAAGGAAATTGGTATATGAAATTGGAATTGATTTGAGATGATGATATAATTGTCATGTGGAAAGTAGTGGTACGACCTGATGGTTTGAAAATTAATTTTTGGGATGCTATGGTCGGTTACTTGGTTTGTTTGGCTTTTGCCTGAGGTTAGGGTATACCAAATACCCAGTGGCTCGGATATGCCGAATATCCGTTTGGCTTGTTGCCTGTGGTTAGGGTATACCAAATACCCAGTGGCTCGGATATGCCGAATATCCGTTTGGCTTGTTGTCTGTGGTTAGGGTATACCAAATACCCAGTGGCTCGGATATGCCGAATATCCGGTTGGCATGTTGCCTGAGGTTGGGGTATACCGAATACCCAGTGGTTTGGATATACCAAATATCCGGGTTTTGAGATGTGGATTGGTTTTTTTGACCTAGCATCCGGAATTAATTGATAACCAGGTACGACCCTAGCTTGTCCAGTGACAGGGGCCCGGAAGATAAAATTGGTAATATTAATAAATATTCTTTTGGCCTTGGCTCAGTTATTATGATATGGTATTACTTGTCTGTGATTGCTTTTGAGTATTACGGTTGCTTGCATATCACTGTTTATCCTTCGTCGGTAAGCACTTCGGACTCACCCCTCGCCTGCGGGGTTTCATCCCGTAGGTTAAGTTGTTTTGTAGTTCAGGTACGTTGTTCGATGGCTGCTGCTTTCTTCTCCGCCTGACTCCGGATCCATACCTCCGCTGCATGTGCATAAGTCTTTCGCTGCTGTGTGATATATGATGCTATATTGCTGATTCTTGTGATATATATTACTGATACTATCTGCTGCTGCTGTTGAGCACTGTGTTTGGATTGAATAATGGTCCCCGGGTGTGGGTGACAGTTGTATTTGATGGATTGCTTTTGTATAATATTTGCACGTTGTACTGTCTGTTCTATTAATATGAATAGTTTCGGCACGTGTTTACTGTGTTACGGTAAATACGGGTCGGGGCGCTTCATTATCAGTGCTGAAGATAATCATAATAATTAATAGGAAAAACCAATAAAAATAATAATAAATAATTAATAAACCAACCTAGAAATTTGTAGAAGTAAAAGAAGTAATAAGTTTTTAAGAAAATTATTAAAATTTTGAAAAGAGTTAGTGAAAACTATGAACTAGAATAATATAAAAATAGTGATTATGGAGAAGAATAGTCACAAAATCTCATGGCAGATATGTTTGTTATTTATTATCAAAGAATTATGGTGAATAAAAACCAAAGAACAGTTGAATTGTCAAAGAAAACTAGGAACAAGAACTATGACTATGAAAAAAAATAATTATAAAAATTCATGAATGATGTATTTATAGTTTATTATCAATAAGAATTATGAAGAAAAAAAAAACGAAAAATAATTGAACAGTCAACAAAAACTACGAAAAAGAATAATAGTATAACTTAGCGATCTCCTTTATTAATAATATAACTCAATAATAAAAATTATATAATTCAAACTATCAAAGGATTTCCAAATATTATTAATAATAATTGATTCATAAATTTATATTCTATTAAAAAAAACTAATTCTGAATAATTCGTTGATCTAGATCATGAAAAAACTCTTTATTTACATTATATACAAAATATATAAGCATTTATTTATATATTCTCAACTACTCAAAATTACGAAGAACAATAATTATTAGAAATAATAGAATTATGAGGAAGAATAACCGAAAAGTCAGTGAAAACCATGAACAAAAATAACGTTTACAAAAAAGAATAATCATGGAGCATAATAATCACAAGAGCTCATGACACATGTATTTTTAATTTACTATCAGGAAGATCTATGGAGAACAAGGATTGAGTAGTCAACCAAAACTAGGAACAAAAACAATGACTACGAGAAGAATAATAACGGAAAAAATAAATCATAGGAATTTATAACTGATGTATTTGTAATTTGTTGTTAACAAGAACTATGAAAAGAAAAATTAAAGTACAATTGAATAGTTAACATAAAAAAAAAAACAAAAACGAAAAGGAATAATAATTAAAAATAAGAATATAATTTAATAATTGCCTTCATTAATAATATAATTTAATAATTAAAATTATATAATATAAAATATCAAAAGATTAACAAATATTATTAGCAATAGATGATTTATAAATTTCTATCCCACTAAATAATGCATATTCGGTTTGTCTAAATTATAAAAGAATCTTATCCCACTAAATAATGCAAATCGGTCTGTCTAAATTGTAATTTTTTTTTATTATATATAAATTCTTTTCAAGATAATGATTAATACTGTACTGCATGATTTTAAAAAATTCTCTGAAATTAAAATGGGGCGGGCTGCGAGTTAGGCGAGATTTTTGCAGATACAGAAAACCAAACAAAATATTAACACTTACGATATTTTCTTTCCATAGAGGGAAGCATCATAAAGAATTACGCTTTTTATGGTGTTATGATATGCAGAAGTATTGGGTTAAATATTTGTTTGAGAGTTTAAGAAAGAGCTGATCCATCCGAACAAACATTCTGGTTTTGGACCCATGCATGCCCGTATAGGCATGTGCTTAATAGGATTTAATAGCATATATACCACTTGTAATAACATGATACCGCATTTGCTTCCTTAATTGCAACAATGTTGACTAGACCCAAAATTTTGAATTAAATAAATATGATTCTGCTGGGAAGGCAAGACTATGTAAATGAGGAAACAAGAATCTTTGTACCAAATCTTCATGTACTGTACTGAGTTACTGAAAATAAGTAAATACAAAACCCTTTTTTCTTTGTTGTAGGGTTTTGTGCGTGTATATAATATAGTAAATATCGATCTTCAATGGACTGCCATATTAAGTCATTGAAACCAGTTTTCGTTATTAAATAGATGTAAGACCCAAAATCTACAAAAAAAAAAAAAAGATGTAAGACCCAAAAGACAAAAGGAAAAACAAAATGGAAAAAAAGTAAAAACAAAAGGAGTAAGAAAGAAAAATAATAAAAATTTGTTCTTCGTTTTGTGCAATCGTGCACGTACTTAACATTCAATCGATCGCTCCCCCCTCCCCCCCTACCCCCCAGGTTATATATGTGTGTAGAGATTAGAGAGAGATAGGACTTAGGAGATTACCTAGGAGGAGGGAAGACTGAAAGAGTCCTTGTCTGGTTAGAATCGCAAGAGGCGCCAAGTCTTATAACTAAACCCAAATAACAAAAAAAAAAAAAAAGAAAACAAACACCACTATTCTCTCTCTCTCCACTTGAAAAACCCCACACTCACTCACACACACACACACACATACACAGAGAACAGAACAGAACCCCATTGTTTTTTTCTTCTTTTTTTTTTGTGATTTTTGATTTGTTCTTCTTTCTTTTGATCCTGCTGTTTTAAGCCAGCCGCTAAGCTGATCATAAAGCAGCGGCTTATTTATTTCACGATAGAGCCGATCACTGATGCAGCCGAAGCCAGAGACGCCGATGAATATATATCCCCAGAATTCCACCAATTCCGGTTCCAAGTCGGTCACCATTCCCAATACCTTGTTTTGTTCTTCCTTTTTTTTTTTTTTTTTAAAAAAATAATGTCTTCCTTCTTTAAGAAGCTCTCTTTCCGTTACTCTTCGTCTACTCTACTACTCTCACTTCACTTTTGCTCACTCATCTCTACTAAATAAATAAGATTGAAAAAGAATTGAGTGTGTTTTGATTATGGTATTATTCACGGGTTTCTCTCGGGTTGTGATTTTGGTTATGTGAAACAGGGGCAAACAGCCGGTCCGGATGGATTCCGATGACGTCGTTGAAATCAAGCCTCCTACCCCGGACGCCTTCCGCTCCAGAAGTTCCAGAGACAGACTCAAACTGAAACAGAAAGCGGTCTCTTCTCTTCTTCTTTCTTATTTTCTTATATCCATAGATACATTACCTCATTGATTTGCGATGATCGTTTTCAAGAGTCTTGGAATGAGCTTGCTTAGGTATACGTTTGATCACACGATGCAATTTCAGACTCTCTAAATAGAATTGCTGTTTCTCTCTCTCTCTCTCTCTCTCTCTCTCTCTATGCAATGGCAATGTGTGTTTGGTTTATCTTAGTGATTGCATGCTGGTTATTATCATCAATCGGGAAAACTTATATGGATAACTGCATCTTCTTCCCATGTGTGTCGAATTATGCCAAACCTAGAAAAATGTCAACAACCTGTTTTAATCTCATCCAAATTGTTTGTTTTGGTATTGGTAATAGACTCAATTAAATAGGCAAAGACTTGTTTCCATTGGAACCCTAATGCCAGCGGAAGCCTAAATAGTGTGCCATCTGAATGCCTTCGTGTTGAGCTCATGCTACTCCCAAAAGACGATCGCTGTCTGCCACATGTTTCAACAAATGATTTTCAATAACTTTTCTTGTGCAAAGATAAAAAATGCAGTCCACCGAGCTTCAAGATTGAACCGCCACTGCTGATTGCAGTAAGCTCTAGCTTTGCTGGTGTGGTCTTGTTATTTCAGTTGGCCAATTTGAAACTGTGAGCATAATTTGCATTTGTAGGTGGCTGTTTATGCTTCGAAGTTAACGTTGTGGCTATTATTCTCACCCTTTTCTAGTGCCGTTTGTTTGTACATGTATGTTATCAGCATTTCCTTGCTATCTCTTAATAGCTTTACTTGTGGCTTTTATAATGCTCACTTAATTGTGCACCTGTCTCTTCCCTTGGCTGGTCCTTTTTGCTTTCTTTCTTTTTCCAAAAAAAAAATGTGACCCTTAATTATGCAATATTTATTTTGTGTAGATCCTACACCATGAAGTTATTGATGTTGAGAAATATGAAGATTCTGCTGATATCATCATCCTGGATGAGCCAACGGTCTCAAAGAATAAAAGGAAAGCCGTGAAAGATAATTTTGATGGTTGCAATCAAGTTAAGGTTTGTCATTGGTTATAAAAGATGCGTCCCAATACAACTGTAGACAATTCATTTTGCTTTTCCCTTCTAATTGATCCCTTTTTTTTTCCTGGAGCCTCTGTTCAGTCTGCTTTGCCCAATCATCCTTTTGGTCTATCACCAGCAAATGTTATCGACCTAGATGGTCCTGATACTGACTTACTATTTCATGGTGGTTCTGTCTCTGTTGACGCCTTTTCTGGGGACTTTATGGATTTTGATTATTCATTTGCACAAGCCTATTACGAGAGTACAAATATTCCTCCCGGAGTGGAGGCGCCCATTCCTTTCTTGGGGGATTCTTTTTATAATGCAAAGCAAGTCACTGGAGGTGGTAACTCTTCCAACACTGGTAATCAGATGCATAGTGTTGGCTTATATTCATCAAAGCCTTCTCATGTTGGAAAGAATCCGAGTTCCGCTAGTAGTTCAAGTTTTCAAACTCCAGTGAAGCCCTTGGGTTCTGCTTTTGGAGTGGGCCCATCCAGTTCTGATGACTTCATGGACTTTGATGATTATGCATATTTACAAGCTTATTTTGAGAGTGCAAATATTCCTCCAGGAGTGGAGGCATCTATTCCTGCCCTGCAGGACTCCCTTGCTGATACAAAAAATGCTGTTCATGGAAGTGGTTCAGAAAATATTAACAATCAAAAGCGCGTATCAAGATATTCAACTCCTGCCCATGTCAGGAACAATTGGAGTTCAGAAAGTAGTTTGACCCTCCCAATGGCCCCAAAGAGCTATACTTCTCAAGGGTCTCAGTCCTCTTCTTTGCCTCTGCCTCATATTTCCAATATGAGCAAAAATCCAGAAAGTAGTTCGATCCTCCCAGTGGTCCCAAAGAGCTATACTTCTCAAGGGGGTCAGTCCTCTTCTTTTTCTATGCCTCAAATTTCCAAAATGAGAAAAACTCCTGCTTCACCACTTGTGGGAGGCCCTTCATATCTCCTTCCTATGCAAAATACAAAGACTTCAGGTTTTTCCAGTTCTCATGGTTCCGTAAATCACACCAACAACATGATGTCAAATGACTTTGGGTATGCGCCTTTTGGACACTTTCCTCCTATCTACAATCAAAGTGCGACAAGTAATCTACTTGGGGGAAATATCATCTCGTCAATACACCATTCCATGCCTTGGCATACATCCACTTCCACTAGTTATGACCATGGATCATTTCCTGCAGCACCTTCACCTATCCTCTCTGAAGGTGTAGCCAGAACTCCAAAAGACATAAAGGAAGAGGACATTGTAAGAAACTTTCGGGGATTTAGGAAGTTTGATACTGTTGAAGATCATGCTGACCATCACTACTCTTCTAAGGGTTCTTCTGCGACACTGGTGTGTGGTTTTAAATATGGAATCAGAATACATTTTTTTTAAAAAAATATTTTTCTTGATGAGGCTTTCTAATTTTTTATCCTTTTTTCTTTCAGCCACCAAAGAATTGGGCAAAGAAAATACAAGAGGAGTGGAAGATCCTTGAGAACGATTTACCAGGTGGGGAATCTCCTTTCTGTTACTGGCATTTAATATGATCTGTTTTCCTTTCTAAATTTTAGGCCATTTGCGATCAACTCAGAATGAAAACAATTGTCCTTTCTTTTATTTTTTGATACTTGTCGATAAAGGTGGGACTTGAACCCAAGACCCCACCCGCTTGCTTTTTACACAAGGCTACCAATGAGCTACAAGCCCATTTGTAACAATTTTTCTTACTTACATCTGTCATTTCTTAATGGTCTGAAGTGTCTGATCTTTTCTTTTAATATTCTAACTATCTCAGGTATGGATAAAAATTTTTCTTGATCCTTGGGTATGGCTTTCTGCTGTCAGATATGAAATATGGACTCTGCCAATGATTGATGTTAAATACAGTATCAATTTTCTGTCGGACTCAGAGTGGAGTTCGTTTCCATATGTTTATTTCCCATTTCTGTTGCTGTTGTTATGTTGTTTACGTTCTAGACTAGATCTTTCTCCTAAAAGAAAATATTGTAAGCTCTGCAATCCTCTACTAGGCATTCTGCCGATGCCTTGATTTGTTAAATTAGTCATTACCTGTCTGCCCTATTTCTTTTTTTCCTGCAGATTCTATATTTGTTAGGGTCTACGAAAGTCGGATGGACCTTTTAAGGGCTGTGATTGTTGGAGCGGATGGTACTCCCTACCACAATGGTCTGTTTTTCTTCGATATTTTCTTCCCTGCTGGGTATCCTAATGTACCCCCGGTATGTGATTGAGGCTGCATTGATAATGTTTTTACATTTCTTTCTACACTTTTTTCCTCACTTATTTTGGAATTTGCTGTGTAGCTTGTCTATTATCATTCTTGGGGTCTTCGACTCAACCCAAACTTGTACAGCAATGGATATGTATGCCTTAGCCTTCTTGGCACCTGGAGTGGCAGTAAGAATGAGAAGTGGCTTCCTGGTGTGTCAACTGTGCTACAAGTTCTTGTATCAATACAAGCATTGGTATTGAATCAAAAGCCATACTTTAATGAGCCTGGGTTTGCACGTTCGGCAAACACAGCTTCTGGGGAAACTCGGTCAACGAAATATAGTGAGAATACATTTTTCTTGTCACTGAAAACAATGGTTAACACAATGAGAAGGCCGCCCAAGGTATGTTTCTTTTGCTATTTATTTTCTGTTTCAAACATGCAAGCAGTGTTTTGCATTTTCAAATTGAAAGCTTTTGGCCAAAGTGCATTTTAGGCACTTTCATTTTTGTGGTAATTTCACTTTGACAACTTATTTATTCCTTGCCATATTTACCAATTTTACTCATCATGCCTTTATTTAGTCACATCTGATCAGGAATCACACATAAAAAACACGCTCATAAGTTAAACACATCGTTTTGCAGTATTTGTTTGTCTATGTTATTTCTTTTTTCCCATTGTTTTCTAACTTGTTTTCCCCATTGGAAAATTACATAGACCCCTCCATTCACTGGAATCCAATAGTGGAATGATCTCTTTTTCATTTATGCATGCAGAGTTCATGCTCTATTGGCGTGCCTAAGTAAAGGCTTTATGACGGATTTGTTAAATCGACACTGTTTGGAAAGTTGAATTGGTGAAATGACACAAAAATTAAATAAGTTGCTGAAGTGAAACAAACACAAAACTTAAAGAGTATAGAACGTTTTTTATTCAAAATTTTAAGACTCAATATTGCTGGCATAGCATTATGTCTGAATTGTTTAGTGGACACCACCTGATTGGCGGTAACATAACAATTGCTTTGGTTTGGCAATTCATTTTCTAATAAAATAATTAGCACATCTTCCTAATAGGTTACATTCTGTTGGTAAGAACTGTACACATCAAAGTGGTGGTAATTTTTGTCTTTAGTAACTGATAGGGTCATAAACCGACTTTGTTCGGTTGTGCGATTGCCTCCTAACGTTTCTCGTCCAACAGCCTGCTAATGTCTTCAAAACATCTGAGTTATTGGATAACTGTTAATATCTTTGAAACATCTTGAGTTATTGGATAAATATTGTGACTGGCTTAAGATCAAGAAAGATTATATTGCTTCATGATACTTATTATTATTATTATATTTTTTATCCTCAATATGATACTAGGAAATTGTAGGGGGTACTGTTTTTGGTAATGCTTGATGTTTATTAAGCTCTGCTGGCACGTTCCTAATGGTTTTAAATCATGGCTGGCTGCAGCATTTCAATGACTTTGTTGTGGGCCATTTCCACAAGCATGCTCGGGATATTCTGATGGAATGTAAAGCATACGCGGATGGTGCTCAGGTTGGATGTCTGGTTAAGGGTGTTAATAAGAATGCGAGATGCGTGTCATCACGGAGTTTCAAGGATTCTCTACCTTCATATGTTGATATGTTGGTGAAAGAGTTTTCAGCAATTGGAGTCAAGGACGTCGAAAAATTTGAAGTGCTAGCAAAAGCAACAAGTAATCAAGTTGGTAATATGCCCCCTCGGAAGGCTGCAATATGAATGACTTTTTTTTCTTTGTTATTATTCACCAATTTTCAGTATGCGTCTTAAAGGATCCGGCAGAGGCTAAATGGGTTTCTAAATCATACCTAGTGCTTCAGAGTTTAGTTTCTGGGAAATATTCTTGGTATTTCTGGAGGGCGCTTATACTTTTTGTTTCCTTTTCAACTTGTACATAAAGATGTACATATACACATGGTTCAAAATCTCCATCTATTTTTAACCTTGTGTAGGAGTAAATACATGATATACGCTTTACTCATCAGTTTCTTCTTCGATTTTGGCTTTCTTCATGGTGCCTTTCTGCCGTCAGAGATCTCAAAATTGTGAGATATCTTGGCCTCGTGGATTTCAAAGTCTACATGTTTTGATGATATGTTTACCAGTTAGCGTCGCATATTCTTCTTAACACGGGAAGAATATGCTTTGGTGACTATTATATATCACAGAAAGAAAGTGATTATTGTATAATGCTGAAATCAAGTTTACAATCTTGGGAAGGCCACACCAGAAATGGATAATGGGGTAATCGGTTTAAATGTCTGGCCAGATAACTTTCATGTGTTGTGAACTGAAGATCATCTTTTTGCAGGGGCTTCGGTTGACCTTAGCTGTAGCTCTGAAGGTGGGTAGCACATAAGCTTGGTTTCCAGTAACACTGCTGGGGCGGGGGGACGGGCGAGTTGCGATTGCGAGGTCCAAATTGAGAAAATAACTTAAGCGAACCAATGCGGACTGGTACTCGATATTGTCTTGCATTTTTCTTAAGCATAAGAAGGATGTGTCTTGGCCTATGGAAAAGGGGACAAGACAGCAAAGCTTTTTTTTTTTATCAAAACTAGTTTTGTGAACGTGGTATATAGTGGGATGACAACGGGGTAGGAGCTACCCTATCACCACCGCTTAAAACTCTCATCCCCCCTAAATTTGGTCCCCTATCTCATTAGAAAGCGTAAAATTTTAGTTTTATATTTTTTTTTCTCATTCGTTATCTGAAGTTTTGCCCTAATTAAACCAGATTCGACCCCACACCTAGTTATACAAAGACCTGAACCAAAACCTCACTTAAACCAAACTACGCTTACAATTTGAACTAACCCGCATTCGTAAACTTGTTTTTCTTTTTGTCAAAACAATGATAAACTGAATTTGACAATAAATGGATAAGTGGATTAATAGGGCCCAGAATTGGGCTAAAGACACTTGCCAAGCCATACAGGCATACAGGAAAAAACCATTAAAAAAAAAAACACTAAGAAGTATTGAGAAATCCCAATTAGAAACCCATACAAAGGAGTGGATAGATAAAGAGGAAAAACCTGAACCAAAATAAACATACCATGACTCATTCGATGAGCTCGTCGACAGCGCCTACCATGTGTTGAAAAGGGGAGAGTTGATAGTGATCCTCAATCAAGAGGGTCCAGCACCAAGGCAGGATAAAAAAAATTTGTAACGGAACTTGCTCCCTTAAGCCGTAACCCAACGGCACTCAACCGTTGATATAAATCAGACAAATCAATTTGTTTTTCAGGGCAAACCGATAAACAACATGCTAAACTGACAATGTATTACGCCAAAAATTGCACTGCACAAAAAGAATGAAAAAAAAAAAAGGTCTACTTTTGGGTCACCGGAGACCGTAAATTAAAGAAGTAGACATAGAAGGGGTTTCAACAATACCTTGATCCAAAGAGAGAGAAAAGGTGATGGAATGCCAAATTCAAAGCTCCACAACCCAGCCAATTATTCTGCCAAAATTTATACTTTTTACCATCCCATGCACTGTGCCTACTAAATTGGATTGAGTTAAACCACTACTACCCAATGTCTCCCCTGACCTCACCACATTCCTCCACACCCAAGAAGAATAACACAAGTTGAAACTAGGCCAAGAAGTCTCATTAGGCTGGGCATAACAGTTTTTAACAACCTGAATCCACCCTGGATTAAAAATAGAATCCGAGTTCAGATTACAATACTTCCACTTCCATTTAAACAACAAGCAACGATTTTTGCTGAGACAAACTCAATTCCCATTTCACCATAGCCCTTTGGTCGAGAAATCCTCTCCCAAGTAACCATATACGTTTTCTTTCGGATAAAGTGGATCTTTTGTCTCTTTATTCACCTCAAATTTTAAATGTAGTCATTGTATTCAATTTTTATAGATTTTGGTCATTGTATTCCATATTTTTATTAAATTTGATATTTTCGGAGTCATCGTTTGATTGGTTAAGTCATCTCACATTGAATGATGACACGTATCCAAAAGTACAAAATTTAATAAAAACATAGAGTACGAGAACCAAAATCCATAAAAACTGAGTATAATGACCACAATTAAAATTTGAGGGGAGCACATGGATCAAAAATCCATTTTATCCGTTTTCTTTCTATCACCACACCCACTCCATAAAAAAAAATCGTTGTAAACTAACATTTTTTTTTTTAACTACACCAACAAATAGATAGTAGATTGGCAAATTACTTTTAACTACACCAACAAATAGATAGTAGATTGGCAAATTACTTAAAAAAGCCTTAATCAATGTCACACGCGCACCCAAGGAAAGGAATTTACCTTTCCACAAAGTAAGTCTGCTTCTAATTCTGTCCAAAACAGGCTCCCAAGACTTGTCATTCCTCATATTCATGCCAAAAAGTAAACCTAAGTAAGTGATCTATAGTCTCTCCGCTTTACTCAAAAAGCATTCCAGCTACTTCATTAGTTGTCCTCTCATATAGATTTATTCCGATGACACTACTTTTATGGAAGTTGACCTGTAATCATGAGAGAGCTTCAAAACATGTAAGGCATCGTTTCACATTTAGGAGAGATTCCTTATCATTGGGAGTAAGAACACAGTATCATCCGCAAATTGTAAAACTGAAACTTGAGATTATCCAACACACAGTTCCCTGACCAAACCTTTACTGACAGCCTGCAAAATAATAGCAGCAAGACCCTCAAATACGTAATCATACATGAAATGTCATTAAAATGTTTGGGTTAGGAGTTAAACTCAGCAACATGCACAACAAACCAATTGCAGTTGGGAGAAGAGCATACTTGCTTACATACTAGATACATATGAAAAAGGTCTCTTCAAAACTATTTTCAAATGATCACAGTCCATCTCTCTTCTTCAAAAGTGAAAAGCTCATATATATGAAGCAAGCCACTTCAATCTTGAAATCCTTGTAACCTATTCGGGACGGAGTAAATGAGTTAAATAACCGTGATAAAAAATTGTCAACCATACCACTAAAAAAAATTACAATAATTCAAACCTATGGTTCACATCACTAATTAATTTTTAGTAACAATATACTCTTTTTGGACTACTAGAGCATTTTACCGATCATCAAGTCATCCTTAATAATTCCATAATCTTCTGCTTTTTCTGATTTGGTTGTGCGATCTCACCAAAAGTCTTGCCGATAAAGAAAGATGCATTCGCAGAATCCGATGAATGCACATTGAGAAAGGTATTCCCCACATCCAAAAAACACCTTGCATTTTGTCTTTGTAGTAACTATGTCAACATAAAATAATATATAAAAGGACATGCTTGGTAGAAACCAAAAATAGCTAATAATCTATCTAATAACATTATTGGGGCACGCCACGTGGCAGAAGGAGCGCTAAAAATGGATGTTTCCGTCGGTTTGAGCTGCTCTTTTTCTCAAGGCGCCTTTTTCTTTTTTTTTTTTTAACTTTTCTATCACTCTTAATTTCCAGAGTATTTCCACTTTCCAGTATCATGTAGGTTTGTTAATGTAATGCGTGGGTCTCAATGGCATCATTATCCTTGATAAATTATTCCACCATTTTTTTTGAATATTTTTCAAATAATGAAATTATTTATCACTATCCTAAAGGCACGTAAAGTTACCCAAGTAAATTAGACCTAAGTAAAAAAACTTAAATGTGCCCATCAAGGAAATTATATGTGCTAAAAAACTACGCCACATTAAATTAAAATGTCCTCAAAAAAATAATTATAAAACCTAAATTATTTGGTGTTATATTGTGAGCAATGGTGATGTGAGTTATAAGTTTGAGTGTACAAAGTTTGATTTTATATACTAATTGTATACATTATTTGAATAAATTGATAGATTGAGAGAGAGGAAGGAGATGGTCTATTCTTATTCTTGGGAGACAAAAAACAAAAAATAGATTTTCATGAGAAGATGATGAGCTAGGTAGGTGATTGTTTTAGAAAAGAGGATATATATGATGTATGACTATAAATTTTAAATCAATAGTTAAAATTGGATGTAAAATTTTATTCCTTTGTTTCCCTTCTTTTCCCTAAACCGATCCTTCTCTTATTTTTTTTTTAGAGGGGAATGAAAAAGGAAAAAGTTTATCATCATAGCCTAACATTAATTTTTTTCTTAATTAAGAGTATTTTTTATATTTCTAATTTTAAACATAATGATAAATTACATATAAAATCTTATGGTTTTCCATGAATCAATATTTATTCATTTATAAAATATACACATCGGGCTATTAAAATTTCGATCGGAGTACTTTTTTATCGTACTATTATTTGTCTCTTTATTTAGAAAATGATTTATTTATTGAATTAATTGGAAACAAATAAAGCATATAATACAAAGGAAAATGTCAGAGTTAAGAATTTAATGAAAATTTTCTAAACAAAGAAGTACAATACAATTGGGAAGGGATAAGCCGGAGACCATTCTATTTTAAAAATCTTTTACTTACACAATAAACGGTTAATTTAGATAATGCGCAAAAGAAATGATACATATAATATGCCAGGTATTACAATTATATCAAACAAAGAATGATAATTTTCTAAATACAGATGATTCTTTAAACTCTGATTCGTATATAAAAAAGGAAGAAAGTTCTTCCACTTATTCTAAGAAGATAAGAAATACCAATAATAATAATAATTTGTTATCCAGATTCATCTTTCTCTTCATTATGTGAGTTTTATCATTCAATCAAGATTATTAGGAATTAAAAAATTTAATCATTTTCTATAGTTGAAATTTTATATCCTTATATACTTTTTTGATTTAATTTCTTATTTATTTTCAAATTTTTTCATCGGTTGAATGCGCATAATGATAATCCCTTTATAAAGTAATACAACTTATTCTTTTATTGAAAGTAATGTAGTATTTGAAAACATTATTAGTTTCTTCCATCATACTTGATATAATAATAAGGGTGATAATTTATAAATAATTTCATTAATATTAGGGATAAAAAAATGATTTCGATACCTAAAGAAAAAGCAAATGCCGAAGCAACGCGAGGACTCAGGCTAGTATATACAAGAAAGGACATGCTCAAATGGCTTAGTTCCCCATGCAACATAAGAATACAGAAAGAGTAATACCTCTCCAAAGTTATAGTGCTCCTTAGTTCCCCATGTTGGATATTAGGTTGCTTAGCTTTTGTTGTCCCTTACTTGACACTGATTTCCGAAAAATAGCCCATTCTTTGACACCCACAAGCAAAATTTCTCTGGATGTATATTTTCTGCAAATATAAGTGAAATATAGAATATTGAGATTATCAAAAAAACACTAAGACTAGTAGGGAGAATGATTACTTAAGATCATCATCAAAATTCTTGAGCATGGCCATATTTGTTGGACAATTGGAGGAAACATATCTGGCTTGATAGCCTCATGGTTGTGTTGTTAGCGAAATCTTCATTATCAAATGGGTTGCATACTACCAAATATATAAAGCAAACCTTATTCTCCGGTGTTGACACATAGGATTCTAAGAAAATATTATATGTTTTATTCTAATCTATTTTTTTTATGAATACGATTGATCTTATTAAATGAGAATTGGAAATGGTCAGTCATAAAAGGATGACTAAACCATATTACAAAAACATAAACATTATACTCTATATAAAAGCCAGGTTTTGGCTTCACTGTTCATTTTGGATTTTTCTAGAGTGACCGGCTGTGACAAAATTGTTGTCTGTCATTGATATGTATAAAAATTAATACTATTCATTTTGAGATAGTTTTTAAATGACACTACTGTGAATTAAAACCATTGTTTTCTTTAGGGGGTGTTACGCTCATTCAACTATTCAGCTTGGGTGTTGGTGACTTGGCGGTGTGTGAGTGATGCCATGTGGTTTGCTCTTCACCTTCAGTTACACCCTTGGGACATGTGGCCTAATATATTGGTGGGAAACGTAATAAGTTGATGAGTTTGAAGCTTACAGCTGTACATTAGTTGGCATCAAATTGTTAACTTCAGTCCCTCACGGCATCCTCCTTACCGCCTCTGTATATCCACTATAAGTATAAGTAATCCATTTAGATAAATAGAACCATTCTCCACAGAATACATAGTTATAAAACATTGTTGATAGAAAATAAGAAGATCGTGCTACTCTAATTTGGAAGTAACCATGAAGGATCATCATGATTCGTAAGATGCTTGACATGTTTTCAAATCTTATTCATCAATTTTTTGCATGTTTATTACTTTTCAGGATGAAAGTACCGCTACCACCGTCATCAGTCAAATCGTTTTTATCGTTTTTGTTCGACAAGTCATCAGTCAAATCGTTTTATCGTTTTTGTTTTCATGTTTGTCGAACGTCGGAAATATTAAGCGTTATTTTTTTTCATTTTCTGGCGATACATATCGATATATACCATATACATATAAACAAACATTAGTACTGTTATGATGTGTATTCGGCAAACGTTATAAGCTAATATTAAGAGATATACAGATGTAAAGCGGAGCGTACAATCCCTACAATCATTCGCTAGCCAAAACGAATTCGATAGACGGAATGAGTTTTTCGCTAGCCAAAACGAATTCGAAGGACGGAAATGAGTTTTTGTCTTTTTAATGAAAAAATAATGAATCAAGTTGACATCGTAAAAACCAGATAGTATGCATCGTTGAAAAATGATGAGTTCGAAGCGACCGAGACAAAACCAGATAACATGATAAAAGGGAAGTATTCCTAAATTTGCAAATCCTTCTTGGCCTTCCTGTTAAGATCTTGAATCTATTTATCATTTGTCATTAAAGTATAGTCGTGCATTTTGAAATTAAATAATATAAAAGATAAATTAAATATAAACCACAATAGTTCATATAAAATTATGATAATTAATCCCTTTGTCTGATAATTTATCCCGAATTATGGCTTCAGATACAGAAATGAAGTGAAGCAACCAATCCAAACTTTAGAGATGGAGGGCTTTTGCAATATTATTGATTAATTCCATAATGAGTACTGTTTTACCTACTCCAGTGCCCCCGAAAATCCCAATTTTTCCTCTACGGCGATAAGGGGCTAGCATTGGAAATAGCACACATCAAGTTTGAATCAGAAATCATGTCCAGAAAATTGCAAATGCAACAGGGACATTTGGACTGCTTTCTACAAATTCTGAATGTTACTCTTGCTGCGCTGAAGGCTGTGGTCTCGAAAGAAACAAGAGTTTATGAACTTTTGCATGAAGTGATCAATGGAAATGAAGTGATGCTGGAGACGGTGAGCCAAGTTCTTCACGAGAACCATAGTGCGTGAAGGTAGAAAATGTAACTAACAATGTATATAGTGACTAAATAATGCTCTGTTTGTCTGCCTTTTGATTTTTGTGGTGTGTTATAATGGACAACAGGCACCATCTTAACATAGAATGTGTATCTTTAGCATGCTGCAGACAAACAGCAAACGAGCTGCCTCTATGTTGTACTCAACAACATATGTATATTTGGCGAGCATGAAATAAAGTCAAAGATATCTACTGTGTTTTCTATGTTTTATTTAATGGATGCAGTTTTACCAACAATTTGGGGCTTACCAAGTTAATATATGATGGATGCAATTTGGCTTACCAGTTTAATATATGATGGATGCAGTTTTCATTAGTAAATTTAATGGTAGTTTTTTGTGATATTTTTACTGGATATGTCTTGATGTTTGATGAATTTTGAGTTTAATGGTAAAGAAAGTGATTTTTTTTGTTTGATAGAATCTCTAAAGTGTAGTCATATAAGTTGCAAAGCTCATAGTATTTTGAAAAGTTATTATGTTGGTGTCAAGAATGAAAATTCTTGAGTAATATGTATCAGATGATAAGGAAGCTTTTTAATATTACAAGAGCATATTCGATAGGTATTTCATCAGTTATTTCAATTTGTAATTTCATTAGGATTTTTTTGGCAGTGGTAACTGTCACTACTGCACTTTAATACCTTTAAAGTTATCTTCTACCATAAAAGCTATCTTATAGAAGATATAGTGATTTGATTACTGTTGGTAAATTGAATAGTCTTGCATCCCAGAAAGTTTTAAATTGACAATAGATATTTTATGTGAATAATTCTAAGATTAAAGTTAATGATGTTTTAACATGCATGAAAGTTAATTTGTCTAATGTTGCTAACCTAGATAGTCTTACATGCTCAAGAGTTTCTGACAGAGGTAGGATACTTGGTAGACATGACATTCTAAAGAGTTACCTGCATAGTCTTATAAGTATGTACAACCGTTGTTCAATCTTAACTATTAAGATACTTCATTGTTTTGGAAATAGAAATTGTTCCTTTTCAAAGTATTATCATTCAAAATGCTATAGGCTAAATTAAACTTCATTTGCATGCAGTTGGTAGTCTAAATGGTCTTACATTCTAAAAAGTATCAAAGACAGCGAACACCTTATGCATATTCTAAATAATTACCTATACTTCATGTATATTCTAATTTATTATCTAGGCTCTTACAAGTATTGACAGCTATCATTATTAAAGAATTACAAAGTGTATACAATTGAAACATTACACAAGTATGAACAGCTGTTGTTGCTGAACAGTTACAAAGCATGCATTATAGCTGTTGTTGTTGAAGAGTTACAAAGCATGCATTACAGCTGTTGCCATTAGAACATATACATGTATAGAATTCAAAACACATTACATATATGCAATATACTTGTATAGAATTCAGAACACATGACACATGTGTACACCTGTTGGTATTACAACACTCTAAGTGTACACAAGAAATATAGACAAGTGGCAGAATTTAACAGTGAATTACATTGTATATATAGGATCAGTGTAGTTGATATCTATATTCAGAAAAACACCAAAACTCATTTCACAATCTTCCAAATTTCACCTTTCCACTAGATACGTACATTCTTTGAAGTTAATATTTTTTTTGCTGATTATTATTTATTTCTTTACTTATGCACTGACATTATGTGTTATACATCTTACGATTGTAGTGTACTAAATACTGTGGCGACCCCGATACATCATATTATGTTTGAGGTAAATTATAGCGTAATTGAATTGTTGATCGATTAGCTACCGAACGCATTACGAAAACATTCGCTTACTAGAAGATTTCTTTTTTTTTTGACAAAAAACAAAATCAATTTAAATTGGTAGTGGAATGAACTATTTTTTCAACAAGTAGTATGTAAACAAACAAGGTCTCATGATATAGATATAGCAATAATTCATCTACTTCTAAACGCTTACAGGGAATACCAAAAGCACAGAAGACTTATTTTGAGAAACTTTACTATTCATATAAAATTTTTTTTTACTATTAGCATGACATCAGTAAACTGATAATCTGAATGTGACGTAAATCTATATTTCAAGAAGTTATTTCTTGCGGTTAAGAATGCAGTTAATTTATAAAAAACAGATTGGTCACTAAACGCAGTAAAATCACATTCTTAATGAAAATTATTTACGCTAAAATGTAATAAGATAATCACGATTTAGCATAAAAAACAAAATAACCACGATTTCTCTAAAATTGTTTGCAACGTTAAGCATGAACAGGGAAGAACTCAACAATCATCGTCATGTAAAATTCATAATTTTTTCCATGTATGACTTATAGGAACAAGTTATAGTTATAACAGTTTTTATGTAGGTATACGAAGTCTTCAGAACAAACACAATCACTTCTACGACATTTTCAGGACTGGTATGTATGTTGTTACACGATATTATGCCTATATTATGTTTATTATTTTTATAAAATATCTCAAAATATATTTAGCAAAAAAATAAAATATAAAGAACTATCGATATGCCACGTTTACAGCAAATGGATAGACAAGGTCAAAAACAAAAGAGAAAGATAACAGGCAACATAGATGTCTCAAATACAGTTTCAAAGCGACGCAAAGAAAGTTCGATTCCTAATAGTAATAGAACACGATCGTTATCATGCAATACGATCATATCGAGTGAAGAAGAAATTGCTAATAAAAATCAAGGATCAGGACATGCAAATTCTTCGCGAATAGGTATTTTTGTAATTAATATTACTAATATATAGAAACTCTCAAGTTTAAAATTACTGACAACAAACATTTGTAGGTTCTCTGCCACTTCCTATTCAAATCTTGGACTTCGGCCAACCAACATGTCGATGTCAATATTGTGGGGCTATATTTTGGAAAGAAGAACAAACAAATTCATCCCAAAGAAATAAACATATCGAAACGTCATATGTTGTAAGGAAGGAAAGGTTAAGCTTCCGTTATTAAAACCTGCTCTCACTTTTTTAAATAATCTGTTAAGAAACGAAAGCAATTATGAACAAAAACAATTTCAAGAACGGATTCGTATCTATAATTCAGCATTCGCAATGACATCCTTCGGTGGACAAGTTAACAACGATGTTCACAAATCAACTGGACCATATATTTTTTGCTTAAATGGGCAAACCCATCATCGTATTGGATCGTTGTTACCTACGGAAGGAAAAAAACCAAAATATGCTCAATTATATATATACGCAAATGAAATTACAAATAGAATGTCAGCTTTTATTCAAACGGAAGATATGAATGTTCTAGACTCGAACATTATTCATAATTTAATGATCATGTTTGATCAGCATAATGAACTAATCAAATCATTTAGGATGGCGAGAGATCGATTTAGACATGATGAATGCACACCTTTGAGATTAAGGTTAATTGCAGATAGGAATATGAGCGCTACTAAATATAACATGCCTACATGCAATGAACTTGCTGGATTAATAGTTGGAGATTTTCAAAACTTAGAAAATGGTCGAGACATAATTATTGAACGCCGCACCAAAGGACTACAACGTGTAAGTATCTTACATCCGAGCTTTATGTCTATGCAATATCCGATCTTATTTCCTTATGGAGAAGATGGATTTTTTTTAGGAATTTCATATCATGAATCAAAACCAAGTGCAAAGGCCAAATATGTCACAATGCGAGAATATTATGCCTTTCGATTACAACATCGTGAAAATGAAGGCTTAACAATTTTACAGGGAGGACGTTTATCACAACAATTAGTAGTAGATGCATGCACATGTATCGAGGAACAAAGATTACAATTAATTCGATATAATCAAAAACAGTTAAGAACAGAATTATATTCAGGGATTCGAGATGCTGGTTATGAAGGTGATCTAGATGCTAACAATCTTGGAAAAACTATAATACTTCCCTCAACATATACAGGAAGTCCTCGATATATGATCTAGAATTTTCATGATGCAATGGCATTATGCAAATCCTTCGGATGTCCTGATTTATTCGTTACATTTACGTGTAATCCGCAGTGGCCTGAAACTCAATTTTTCTTGAAACATATTAATCGTAAAAATCCAGAACACATTCCTCATATTTTATGTAGATTGTTTCATTTAAAATTAAGATATTTAATAAAAGATTTGACTATCAACAAACATTTTGGCCAAACCAGAGCAATATTGTATAGAATTGAATTTCAAATACGTGGCTTGCCGCATATACACATTTTAGTATGGTTAGACAATGATTCAAAACTAAACACACCAGAAAAAATTGATAAATATGTTTCTGCTGAAATTCCAGACAAAGATAACATCCAATGTTATGAAGCTGTAAAAACATTTATGGTCCATGGACCATGTGGACAGTTAAATAGTAAAGCGTCATGCATGAAAGACTATAAATGCTCTAAATATTTTCCAAAATCAATGCAAAATGAAACAATAATAAACGAACAAAGACAAGTAACATATCGACGACGTGGGTATGGAAGAATAAATGTGAAAAGCGATATTTACATTGACGACTCATACATAGTTCCATATAATAAAAAATTATTAGTAAAATATCAAGCGCATATTAATGTAGAAGTGTGTTCGCAAAGTATCTTTATTAAGTATTTGTTCAAATATATACATAAAAATCCTGATAGAAGTAAAGTAGTTTTAGAAAATGATAATTTATCAGCAAATTTACATAACATAAATACATCAGATATGAAAGATGAAATCAAAATGTATTTAGATTGTAGGTATTAATCTCCTCATGAAGCTGCTTGGAGAATTTATCAATTTCCACTACATTTTAGAGATCCAACAGTTCAACGTTTGACAATACACTTACCTGAAAAAAAATAGTATGATTTATGATTCAACACAAAATTTGCAAAATATCTTGAATAGACCAGGGATTACAAAAACAATGTTAACTGAATGGATGAAGACTAACCAAACTAATACTGATGCACATACTTTAACATATGTAGAATTTCCTTCTAAATGGATATGGAACAATCGAGATAAGATATAGACATTACGTAAGCAAGGACGTTGCACAGGGAGAATTCATTACATACATCCTAATAGTGGTGAATTGTTTTTTTTAAGAATGTTATTAAATATAGTAAAAGGTCCACAAAACTTCGAAGACATAAGAACAGTTGATAATATAACATATTCAACTTTTAGAGAAACATGTGTAGTATTAGGACTATTAGGAGACGATAGTAAATGGAATTATGCATTAACTGAAGCATTACCATGGGCATCATCATCCCAGTTACGACAATTATTTATAACATTATTAATTTTTTCTGAAATTTCTGATCCGGTAAAATTATTTGAAGTCCACCGGAAATATTTTTCAGATGATATTGTGTATAAGCTTCGACGAATGCACAATGTTCAAGAATTCTTATTCTTGAAAATGAACTAAAAAATTATGTATTGTACGAATTAGAATTATTATTAAATAAGAATTCTTATTCCTTAAGTGATTATGGATTACAAATGTGAGATAACAAAATTATTTGTAACATTAATAATAAACTTTTATATGAAGAATTAAATTTCGATAGCAATGTGATATGCATAGTTAAATGACATACAGAAAGAAGTTTATTATAATGTCATTAATGCAGTTGAAACAAGGAGCAATGCACAAATTTTTATTTATGGACATGGAGGAACAGAAAAGACATTTTTATATGAAACTATTATTATAAAACTTAGAGCAAAAGGTAAAATTATTTTAGCTGTGGCTTCTTCTGGCATAGCATCATTATTATTACCAGGAGGCAGAACTGCTCATTCACGATTTAAAATTCCAATTGAAATTAATGAAATGTCAACTTGTGAAATAAAAAAAGGTACACAACTTGATCAATTATTACATCAAACAAGTCTTATCATATGGGATGAAGCTCCAATGAATAATAAAAACTGTTTTGAAGCACTTGATAGAACTTTAAAAGATATAATGTGTGATGATCCACTAAACAAAATTGAACAACCATTTGGAGGTATACCAATTTTATTAGGCGGAGATTTTAGACAAACTTTACCAATTACAGAAAATGCAAGTAAAGAGGTCATATTAGATTCTGCTATAACAAGATCTTATTTATGGGAAAATTTTAAACTTTACACTTTGCATGAAAATATGAGATTAAAAAAAATATAATAAGCCCTATCGAGAAAGAAAATTTACAGGAATTTAATGATTGGACACTTGCAATTGGTAATGATACAATTCCAAAATTTAAACAAAGTGAAAGTGAGGAAGAAGCAACATGGATCACTATACCATCACAATTTTAATACCACCATCTGATAACAATGTAGAACAACTTTGTAATGAAATTTATGAAAATTTTGGTATGCATTTTGAATCAGATAATTATTTTAAAGAAGGAACGATTGTTACTCCTCTAAATGAAACAGTTGATATCATTAATACATACATGTTACAACAGATGCCTGGAGAAGAAAAAATATTTTATAGCTATGATTCAATATGCCCTAATTCAAATATATCAAAAACAATTTTAGAACAATATCCAATAGAATTTTTAAATAGCATTACAACAGGTGGATTTCCTCAACATGAATTAAAATTGAAAATTCATACACCAGTAATGGTTTTGAGAAATATAAACCCTAATATAGGACTTTGTAATGGTACTAGATTGATTATTACACAACTAGGCACAAGAATTATTGAAGGTAAAATTCTAAGTGGATCTCACGCTGGTAGAAAAGTATACATACCACGTGTAGTCCTTTCGCTTACTAATCACAAATGGCCATTTGTATTAAAACGTAGACAATATCCTTTACGTGTTTGTTATAGCATGACAATTAACAAAAGTCAAGGACAAACAATGAAAAAAATTGGACTTTATTTACCCCAACCTGTTTTCTCACATGGACAACTGTATGTAGCAATTTTTAGAGTAACTTCACCTCAAGGTTTAAAAATTTTAATTGAAAACGAAACTAAACAATAATCAAACAGTACTAAAAACATAGTATATAAAGAAATATTTTAGAAATAGAATTAGTATCAAAACAACAAAAGTTACAGAGTTCACATAACTCATCTTAAAGCCATTTACAAACTAATGATATTGACTAAACATTTACATATGTTTCAATGATTGATCCAAATAAACAAATTGGATAACAAGGAAACACGAGTCTCCTGTGAAAAAAATTATAATAATAATGAAATTTTAAAATTTTTAAAAATAATGAACAAAGTATTTTTTTTTCTTCCTCAAAATAAATAATTAAAAATATTTTTTCGGGTATATTCATGTGATATTAGTTGTTCCTCACTTCAATTTTTCACAACTTGCACGTAACTATATAAGTTGATGGCACACATTTCATTGGTCTTAATGAATTCCAAAATTCAATTTTTTTATGAAGCATTTTTGTCAAAATTAATATATATTAACAAAATTATATTTGTTGTTGTATAAAAGTGAAAGACCAAACAAATGAAATACGCTTAGTCAGGAGAACTCTGATGCTAGCTCACCCAACATAATACACCTGTTACACCATCCAGATTCTCAATCTCTCATTGTTGACTATTTGCCAGATTCATCATTGTCATTACATTCTCATTATATATACGGGTTAAGCTTTTCATTTGTGATCCAGAATATTAAAGTTTCCTCCTTTTTTTTCATAGTACCAAAAAACACTCTATCTTTTACAAAAGTGTGTAATCTAGACCTTTCATAACTTTTGATATTCTATTTTTCCTAATCAACTTCTGTAGTTAAGAAATAGTGTGAGAGATTATAGACGATCAGCGATTAAGTCAATCTCTTCATTTGTATTGTGTGACGAAGAATGCGTTACCATTATTCTTACTAAAGATGCCTTCCCTGTTTACTCTCATGTAACAGCTACTTGCATGTCATGTTATATATTTAATATTTAATACGTATACGCCATACTGTAACTATGAATCCATATCGTTCTATTCTTTTCATCATTTCTATGGCATAATAAGTAAAATAAGGGTCATAAATATCTTCTTAAGCTGAAAGAAAAGTAATTGTATGTTAATATCAAAAAAAAAGAAAAGTAATTTTACATGACTCAAACCGCAGATTATGGCGTGATAGTCTAATTACAATCGCAATAAAAAAAATTAAGTATTTTCCTAAAGTCATGGAACATCCTTTACCAATGCCACTACATGCTTCGATTGATAAAGGAGTTAGGAAAAAAATAATTTTGTAATAATCAATTAGCTAGAATACTAATTGTTATTATAGTATTCATATATTCAACTAAAAGCTATTTGGTTAAGATAAGAACTCATGGCATAGACCATTATATGCAGAGAGATGGCATTTACACCGATTAGAGATCTTGATCGAAGTCACCAAAAATAGAAAATAAGAGCTCGTGTTATCCGACAGTGGGAAACTATTTATCCACCAGATAAACAACCTGCTTCGCTGGATTATTTGTTATTAGATGAGCAGGTAAGGTATTTACTAAATTACACTAGACAAGAACAAAACTACAACAATTGTGTGATATTTTTTTGGTTATAATTATATAATATGAATATTAATGTTGTCTCACATGACTTTTCTCAACATCAGGGTGACACTATTCAAGGAATGGTAGGAAAGAAAGACATGCAACATTTTGAGGGAATATTACAAGAAGGAAAACTTTTTGCACTGTCTGGATTCTCAGTAATAAACTGCAAAAAGAAATATCGCATTTCACCACATCGTTATATGATCCAGTTCAACGGAGGAGTATCTATACGTCATATATCTGATGATGATGTTTCAAAAATATCATTTGAACGATTCCAATTTGTTTCTTTTGAGGAAATATACAACAGAGCAGACAATCCAGAGTTCTTAATTAGTATGATGATTTTTCTTTCTCTTTTCTTTAATCTGAAAAAGTTAAAATTTCATAAATTTTAGTTGCCACGGAAAAAAAATCATTTTACTAATATTTTTCAGATGTCGTTGGAGCAGTAACATCTGTCAGTCGTACAATATCAACACCTACACGTTAAGGCATTACTATTGAAAAAATGTTGACTATAACAGATCAAAGGTGAGGTCTTTACACTCTTTCAATTCTCAAAACAAGACTGCATATTACTAATATATTATTATTTTCATCAGAGACCAACAAGTTCCAATTATATTATGGAATAAAGAAGCTGATCAATTCAATGAAAATGAAGTTATTGACAAAGGAGAAGCTGAACCTATAGTGATGATATTTACATCCATGAATGTTCGCACATACGGAGGTAACAAATTAAATTTATCCGGATGATATCACATTTTACTTACCTTCATTATTCCTTTGATAGGTATTCGAGACAATTATGTTGTATGCAGTACATCGGCTACAAAAATTTTCATCAATCTAAACATTCCTGAAGTACAAGAAATCTATGTGTAAGTGATTATTTGCTTCTATAAAAAAATTTTAATAATCAATTTAGTCTATAACTATATCTTACCATTGAAAACCAAATGCATTCCAAAGGAAACATCAAAACAATAATAATAATAAAAAATTGACAATGATAGGAACAACTGAAGAACAGGTAGTTGACTATAATCAATAAGCAACTGAAAATCGAAAGACCATACGTCAATTACTCGAGTTGGATGTCGAAGAATCTAAGGTTGGAATTTTTTTTCCCACTTCTTACAAAAAAAAAAGTTCATTTATTAACCAAACAGGTAAAAATGATATGAGATGTATTTGATTAATTTTTCAATGCAGAACACAAAATTCACATGTCTTGCTAAAATCATTGACATTGACACTTCTAGAGGCTGGTGGTACAATTCTTGCCCTGAATGTCACAGTGGGGTAAATGATTATAATGCTAATATATGATGTGACAAATGTGGTGAGCTTAAAAGAAAACCAGTACCGTGGTAAGTTCTTTCCTCAATAATACATTTTTCTTTGACATTTATGTTTTGCCATATCCACTAACAAATGTCACATAGGTATCGTCTAAAAGCATCATCTAAAAGCAATTATTGAAGACGAAACAGCAACGACTGATCTACTCATTTTTGGGATTACAGCCGAAAAACTACTTGATGTACCGGCATCTCAATTGGCTTATAATACCAAAACCAAGCGAAGTGAAATGCATCCGATCTTTACCAAAATACTCCACAATACAAAGATCTTCCAACTGAAAATAAGTGCCCAAAATGATAATCCTACAATCCCAATGCTTAAAGCTATTATGATATTAGAAGTTGACTAGGAGCCAAACACACAATCAAAAGAAACCTCAGGCATAACAAACCTTAAAAACAAAACAATCCTTCTCCACGATCCACCAGACAACTCCACATCATTCAGCAATAAAAATAAAATGATCAAGATCAGGTAAGAATATCTCCAATAAAATTACTTTTTACTTCCCTCAAATATACACAATAAGATTTGATTAATATTTATGACCAGATATTAAGATTTGATTAATATCTCCATACAGTGTTGAAGATGATGCATAGCAGGAATGAAGAAAGGACAATGGACAAGAGGAACAAGGATGTAGTTGTTTTTTTGTATATTTCTCGTTTATGTAAATTATTGTTTTAAATTTTGTATACTCTCTTTTTGTATAGTTGTAAAATATCATGTGAATCATATAAATAAATGAGATTTCCATAAATGAATGAATTTTCTATATATTGTTAAGTACATAATCCATAAAAAAATTAGTTAAAATATTTACAAAATCATGCATACGCGGCCGCAGCGAAGCAAGGCCAGCTTCCTTGTTAAGCTAAAAACAAGGGAAACAGATAACTACAATGCCAGACAGATAGGCTCAAGTCCAGAGACGTGGTACGTTACATCCTTTTCCCTGCCATGCTAGAACACTCCCCGGATTAATAAGTAAGGCAGTAAGGTCATATGGAAAATCAGGTTGAGCAGCTTTAATCCAAATAAGAGCCCTAAATAACACTATTTCAAGCATCTTTCCCCAATCGCCCCCCCTAGCTTCAAAAATCAACTTGTTTCGTGTGATCCATATATTCCATAGAGTGGTGAAAAAAATCACCATCCATGGAGCTCTGGCTCTAGAACTACCAACCAGCCCCTCCACTGGACATACAGCTCGTCTAAACTTCTAGGACTGCACCAACTCAGCCCCCACCACTGACATAACTGACTCCATATACCCCAAACATATCTACAAAGCAAACCTCATTCTTTAGTGTTGACACAAAGGATTGTAGGAGAATATTGCATGTTTTACTCCAATCTTAAGAGGAATGCTAAGGGCAACTGCCCTTCTACAGTCGCTTTATTACTGGCACACGTGTAATCACTAACAAAAAATATTTCACTAGATATGTTATAAATAAAAATAAAACATGTGAATGTAATGGCCAACTACCACGGCCTCTCCCTTCCCTCCTCTTCTTTATATATACTGATGTAAATCCCCACACAAATTGAGGATAGCTAAGCAATAAAACACAGCTCTTCTCCTGACCTCTCTTCCTCTCCTTTCTCCTTCATTTCTTCTTCATTAAACACCAAATTTAAAACACGTTATCAGCACGAATGATCTCTACCCGAGCAAAGAAGAAAATCGAAACAGAAATTGAAGAAAAGGCTGAAAAAAAAAAAGAAAGAAAGAACGGAAGAAGATGATGAACAGTGCACCACCCTCGGCACTGTTCATCCGTAAGCATTTCCGGCCACCACTCGGCACACCGCCGTCACCAGTCTGCTCGTTGTCCCATGGCCGACTAACCGGAACCGCCCCCAGCCTCCCCTGCCGCCTGACGCGCCGCCGAGAAGCCTTTACCCGACGAGAAACCCGTGGATTCTCTTCCTCGCACCGCCGTCAATGATGCCGGCAGCGTCGCACCCTCCTTTTGCCGCCACACGTGTCTCCTCGTCGCCGCCGTGCTCGTGGCATCTCTCCCGCGCTGCTGCGTCGCTGTCGCCGTCGTCGATGAGACCAGACCCGTGTTTTGGTCGGGTCGCTACCCGTTTCGACGGGTGGGTCGACCCTGGTTGAAGACGACCCCGGCCCGTTTCTGAAACCGGGTCGGGTATAACCCGTGCCTGGTAGGCTGAAGCATTCTGGGCCGGGCTGGACCGGCCTGGGCTGGTGCTGTTCACGGCCCAATCTGTAAAAAAAAAGAAAAGGAAAACTGGGCCGGTACTGTTCACGGCCTAACCCGTAAAAAAAAAAAAAAGAGGGGGAGAAAGAGAAAGAAAAGAAAAAAAAGGAAAAAAAAGAGAAAGAAGAAAAAAAAAGGGAAAAATGGACTTAAATGTGAAATATATATATATATTCCGTTAAAAAAAAAGGGAGGGGGAGAATTTAAATTGCTGAAAGATTTATCGAGTAAGCATACCCTCTATTATTATGCTTTACTTAGTATTCAATATTGGCCGGCTAAGCCGCCTTATCTATTTTTATTGGCCGGCTAAGCCGCCTTATCTTTTTGTTGGCTGGCAAAGCCGCCTTGTTTTATTTGTTGGTCGGCTAAGCCGCCTTTTATCGAGTAAGCATTTTTATGTTTTTATTACAGATGGGCTCATAAAAGGCCCATTGTCTTTAATTTTCGGTTATTTATCGGGCTATGAAAAGGCCCATTCTATTTATTTTCTTGCTTTAATTTACATTTTGATTGGGCTCATACAAGGCCCATTTCATTTAATTTTCGTTTATTCAATTTGATTGGGCTAATTAATAAAAGGCCCATGTTTATTTATTTTAGTCCTTTATTTAATTTATTTCAAAACTTGAATTGGAGGCCCTTAGAATTTCCAGAAGAATTTTTTTTTAGGGCATTGAATGTATTTAAATGCAAATCGTCTAGAAGACGCAATAAAAGAGAAAATAAACAAAGACTGGACGTCTTAATGCCAAAAGATCCCGCAGATCTTTGAGGAAAATTGAAGAAAGATATGACCACCAGAAGATGGATCTTGTATGACCACCAGAAGGTGGATATTGTATCACCATCCGAAGATGGATATTGTTATTATCTTGCTTACCCTGAAGGTGCAAGCCAGTATATATTGAATAATTTTATTTTATGTTTCAGTTTTATTATTATGTGCTATTTTATTTTATTTTATTTGCTTTACAGCATTTTATCATCGTTTCTAGAATAGTGGCTCAGGCATTTGTCCTGAAGACAATGCAAGTTGACATCCAAGGGGGAGAATTATATGTGTGGATGTCAACTATTTTACATAACATGTACATTCTCAAAAATGAGAAAAAGATTTATACGCTCCAGAAGAGCGTAAGTTTGAATATATTCCTGAAGAACGCATGCTTTACTATGATCTAGAAGATCATATATTTACGCTCTGGAAGAGCAAATACTCTTGAAAAGTACAGAAACCCCCACTTACAGTAATAAAAGATATTATTATGGATCCCGTTGAATTGACTCTGCTCTATTCCCTGAAGCGAATAAGACAATATAATTAATTGTGCTTGTAGCCGTAAATGAGATTATAATTACAAGGCTGAGAGAAAATATGCATATTATTATTGCATAATAGATCCATAACTGGAGAACATTCAAAGAGTAATTGTCCTCATACATAAGTTTATACAGATATTTATCTGTTGGGTACAACATTGACTCTAAAACTCTGAGCCTCGTTGTTGATGTTGACTCTAACATTGTCGTTCCAGGAGAACCACATGCCACCCATGTTATTTTCTCCAGGTATCTCAAACCTATTTGTTGGAGGAAAACGGAGTGGGATTACACCATGATTCTCTCCTGCTTGCCACAAAGTCTCAGTAATCAGTACCATGTTGGGCTTATACTGATTCTTCAGATCCCTTAAGGTACGCACAAAATCTTAGGACCTTCTTGCTACACCCCTGCAATTCCATAGTAAAATTCGTACCTTAGGCCATGTAGGTGGTAACCCAGTCACCCTTGGGACGCTCCGAGCCATCATGGAAACCTGATAATAACTGCTTTGATTTAAAATTTGACATGAAGGCTCTAGCTAAAATTCCTGCAGTCTATTAAATATGAAAAACATAATAGAGTTAGCCGAGCCATAAAAAGAAGCCCTTAGATTGCTTTGGTCCTCTAGGAAGAATGTTTCTTCCATAG
Source organism: Turnera subulata (assembly GCA_028386065.3). Classification (NCBI taxonomy): domain Eukaryota; kingdom Viridiplantae; phylum Streptophyta; class Magnoliopsida; order Malpighiales; family Passifloraceae; genus Turnera; species Turnera subulata. The sequence continues at coordinate 24,627 of JAKUCV010001981.1, read as the reverse complement.
GAGTTACAAAGAACCTAGATGAATAAAGTTCATCAACAAACACTAAACGAGGAATTCTCGCCAGATCATTCGGTAATTCCTCTTGCTGCTCATTCACCATGCTATAAGCTAACCTATTCCTTCTTCCTAGAGAGGCACCCTCAACAAAGAAAACAGTAGTTGGGGAAGGCATTTTTTCTTGTCTTGTTGAGTTTTTTCTGAGTTTTCTACATCTTCCTGTCTCAACCGTCTCCCCTTTTTATAGTCTGAGATTAGATAGCTAGGTGTTAGTTTTTCAAATGTGGACCCTTTTTCTGTCTCCGAAAAGATCCAAAAGATTTTTCGGTAATTAAAACTTTGCATTATTTGTCAGTAAACTCCAAAGTTTTTCAATCTTCGAGGTTTTGCTTTTGGAAAAGTTTGCCACTACTTTAATTATTGTGCAATAATTCTGATCTTTTCTGACATGAGTGGCAGATATAAGCCTAAAATTGGCACATATATTGCAGCCTGAAGCTAGCAATTTAATTTATTAAACTTACCATATCCAGCCAGAAGCCGGAATGCACTAGCCTGAAGCTAGCAATTTTTAAGTGTTTAAATACACAGTTTGCACAGCCCGAAGCTGAGAATAACTAGAAGTTGGCTGATATATATGTAATTTATGGCTAGTATGCCCCAGCCAGAAGCTGGTAAATAATTTTCCTAAGTTATCATATCCAGCCTGAAGCTGGCACTAACTTGAAGTTGGTTCATGGATTTATTGTTGGCATGACCGGTTCGGCCATTCCGGATCAATAATGATGCGCGAAATTTATTTGGTCATTCATTGAAAAACCAGAAGTTTTACAATCAATGAATTTCCACGTGTTTGTGTGCTGCGAAATTAATTATACTGCCTTCCTGAGTTGAGATTGGCCTGGAATCACCAGCAAGTTTGGAAATAATTCAGGGTCATGTACGCGGACTAATAACTCCGTCGTGTTGACCATCTAAGTAATTTTTACGATGCATCGACTAGATGGTCTATTGTGTGATGCAAGTTGGCATTGTGCGCACTTATTTTAATGATTAAGCCACTTGCGGGTACATATTCCTACTTATGTTATTAGACTATATAATGCTGGTATATTTTTTCAATTGAAAATGTATATCATTGGCAATAAACCCAAAAAGATCTGGGCGAACATTTCCAATTGATTGCAGGACCATTGTTAATGAAATATTACTGTATGAGAAAATGGTATTTTACATGCAGCAATACTTGTGTGCATCAAGCCAACAAGTTATCATAAGGTCTCCCCATTTAATTGGTTCATGATCACGAACCTAGTAACTCCCATCTTCGGACCGTTGGTTATACAGTATATAATGCTCCACCACAGCATAGTAAAATTTGGTCCTTAAGGAAGACTGGGAATATATGTTGTGTATGTTGGGTATGAATCTCCATAAATCATTGACTAGTGATTGGAGACTTGTTAAAAGAGTTTACCCAACATTAGGGGGAGAAAATAAGCAGCTGGATCAAGATATTATTGAAATGTTATTCAATGCTTAGTTTGATCCTCAAACGAATTAGTGTGAACCTGAAATTTAAAAGATGATTCATTTGCAAAATTTGATAAGTCAATTGCCAGACATATTTATTTGAAAAATGTGACAATACCAGTTGCGAATGCTCCTGCTCGAAATAATGTTCCTGGAGAACAATTAAAATATGAAAATGAATCCGAAGTACGCCAGAAGCGTAGAATATGCTCGGTTCCAAAGAAAATTTCTCGATAAAGAAAAAGGAGCAAAGAAATAAAGATGGTGTAACGACCCGGGTAAAATTTTCGTGATTTTACCAAGTTGTTTTAACTCTTACTGTGGTAAATAAATTTTTATCACGGTTAATCGAGCATTCTACCATTTTGAATTAATTTCGAGAATTTCACCGAGAATAATCGATCTTCGGAACCTAAACCCGAAAGCCACCGATGCTACCGAAGGTACCTTGTGGTTATCGAGCTCCGGAAATCAAAATCGAGAGTTACTCGGAACTTTCGTCTTCTAACGGGTTTAAGCCGGAACGGAGGATATTTTGGTCATCGACGGACAAACAAATTCGGCCGATGCTCGTGACACGTTTTTCTCTCCCGGGCTAATTCTTCTCTCTCCCGGTTTTTATTCCGCCGCCCTACCCCACTTCTTTCTTTTTCTTTATTTTTCCACCTCTCTTATTCCTTCCCCTTTTCTTTTATTTTTTTTTCTTCTTCTTTCCCCGAATTTCTTCACGCCGGCCCCTCCACCTATCTTTCTTTCTTTTCTATCTTTTCTTCTTTTCTTTTCCTTTCTCTTTTCTTTTTCTCCCCGGTTCCTTTCTTTTCTTTCTTTTTCATCTTCTTCTTCACTCTTCACTTCTTCCTTCCCCTTCACTTTTCTTTGATATTTTCTTCTTCCCTTGTCTTATTCCTCCTTTCCTCTCATTTTAAACCCCCTCTCCTCACAGACCGGACTCCACAAACCTTCCTCTGCTCCTCCTTGTTCCTCCGCCTTTCACGCCGCCCTCAACTACCTCGTCTCTGCCTCTCTTCCCTCTATCTCTCCACGCCGCCATACACAACCGTCGTCGTCAAAGCTTACCGAGCACAGGAGCGACATCGTGCCTCTGGATGCCGCCCCTTGCTCTGCCGCCCCCGACACCGCCTCTGCTCCTCTCCCTTCCTCTCCTCTTCGTGCGACTCTCACAGCGCCGCCCCACCCTTCCCTTCTGTCGCTGCAGCCAACGACACCGCCACCACCAAGACGAGCTCAAGAACGCCGATCTTCCCTCCGCCTCTGCAACTCGCGCCGACTCCTTCCCACTCTTCTTCTACTGCGACGGGTTTCAGTGGTAAGAAACCCCAAATCCTCTGCCTTTGTGTAACGGGTTGGTTAGATTAGTAGTTCAATTGGATTCTGGTTGCTTCTAATTGGGTTTCAATTAATTATTGTGGGTTTCTAAAATTTGATTTTTGGTTTGTGTTTTTGGATTTGGGGGTTTTGGTTTCTGTGTTGGCTGTGTATTTGGTGGGTATGTTGACTGCCTTGGTTAGGTTCTGCCGTTAGTGGAGGTGATGATGCCGCTGACGATGTTGTTGTGGACTTGGGTGTTGGTGTTTTGGTTAGTGGATGTGGCTGTTTGGTGGAATTCCGGCCACCGGAAAACGGCCGTGGGGATGGTAACGGTATTGATGCTCGGAATATAGGCGTGGTGGCACGGTGCTGGAGTTTTAATGGCTGAAGAGCTGCTGCCGTGAACAGTAGCTGAGGAGCTCCCTTTGCGTGGGTTACTGCTGTGAACAGTACTTGCCGGAATCCGGCGAGAATCCGGTGTCTCGGGTATTTTCCAGTGAACCCGGGATCGAGTTTTTGGGTAATTACCGGACCCTTCGGACTTTTCATGAACATAAGCGGACCCGGGACTTTTATAACGACGTTAATAAACGAACGTTTAATTTATCTAAGCTAATATTAATTTTATGGATTTTGATTTAATTTCATTTATGCCTTTTATTTATGCTTTTAATTTGTTTTTCCGATTGGGCTAAAAAGAAGGCCCATGGTATTATTTATTTTTCGGATTATCGAATTTACACTTTACTCTTGCTAATTAAGACAAAAGGCTTAAGCATATATAATTACACTATTACATTTACTTTTAATAACTAAAACAGTATCGGTTATATATATAGTTATACTTTTATGACATTATCTATATTTCTTTTAGGTAAAAATAATATTGGACATTACCTTATCTTAATTATTAATCTATTATAAGTATATGAATATATCGTATAATGTATTGCAGCTATTCTCACCGGCTTATATATTGTTAGACTATATCCTTACTTAAACACCTATAGTTTTATGTATACATGTACTTATGATTATATATGTAGATATTTAATTATAAATAAATTCGCATAAATATTTTATGCTATACAGTGGCTACGTTAATTTCATACCGTTGGAAATAATTTCCATTAAACGAGTTATTATAGGATATACTATTTGAATAGTATTTTGACGTATTTATCGTTTCCATTATTATATAATCATAGTATATAAAACATATAAGTATTTAGTATTTAATCGGGAATAATATTATTTATGTCATATGGACTATGAGTATTTAACGGGTCGTGACTAGATTTATATTCAAATATATTTTCCTAAATATACATTACATTCAAGTGTATGCGTATATATGCTTTCTTGACATAAGCAGCCTAAGGGCCGAGATGTCGGCTTGGCCGCTCGGTTTGGGTTTTGAATTATGTTGAATATGATTGGTATATCAGATGGAAAATAAGTTGTTAGTAATCCCCACAAAAACAAAAAAAAAAGATAATTATGGAAATAATAAAAGGAACTGATAAGCCGCCTAATAATTCTTAACCGGCATCATGCATAATCATTTTGTTGTGCATTATAAGTGATTATTGTTGTTATATTATAGGAATATCAAGGCTTAACCGGATACCAGCTTCCGAGGAGTATCAGGTGAGGTTGCATATACGTCATTCCACCCGTGATAACCGGGATGGTTGGTCTTGGAACTACATAGGTTCCATTGCATCTTATGGTTATTATTGTTGATGACTTGTGATATATGCGGATATTTGTTGTGAGAGTGGATTTCCTTGATTTGTGCCGCAATGGCTTGTGTGCTTTAATGTTTGTTTGAACTGCTGAAATATTCACTGTTGGATATTTGACAGTCGTGATTATTGCTGTTGTGATTGTTGTTGGACTATTGACCATGGGAAATTGATAATGGATATTGGAAAATAGAAATTGGATAATTGGAAATTGTGTTGACGACTTTAATGTCACTTGGAAAGTAGTGGTCTGACTCGATGGGTAAAGACTATTTCGTGGTGGCCTTGACCTGGGTTCTTGTGGAAGCATGTCTATGCTTGGGATGTCTATCCCGTTGATTTATTTGGGATGTCTATCCCTGGGTTACTATTTTGGGATGTCTATCCCTAGGTTCGTATTTTTGGGATGTCGATCCCTGGGCTCTCTTGATTTTGGTCTGGCACCCGAAATATGTTGATATCCAGGTCTGACCCCTAGCTTGTCCAGTGACAGGGCCCTGAAGATAAAATTGGTAATAGAAGTAATTAAGCATTCTTTTGGCCTTGGCTCAGCTTTGATTGAAATGTGTTTTTGTTGGGCTGTGATGTGTTATGTTCATATGCATGTTGTCTCGTGATCGTACCTTGGAAGGTTGTCAGTATAGTCGGTTGACCGTGATCGGCATAGGTTGCTGGTTCGCGGGTGTTGTTGTTGTCGTTGGTCTTGTGTAGTCTATTGTTGCTGGCATCGGTTGCCAGTTGTCCTTTGTTTATTGTCGGTTCTTTTGATAATTGTCGGGTAAGTATCACTTGTCATCTTGATAGGATAATGAGATATGTTGGTTGTCGGCTGTGGTCGACGGTTGGTTGATTGATATTTCTAAGGGTATGTCGATACCCAGAGATCGGGATTAATAAGAATTGTTGTTGATGTGGCTACGAGTTGCTGTGGTGACTACTGTTACCGTGTTGTGTTGTCATTCTACCCGGGGACCAGTTTGAGATATTGGTCGGGTATGGTCCGTGCTGGTTGCCGGCTACCCGGTGAGCGAGGCTCACGTGATTTTGAGATTGATTTGGTACCGGGTTAGAAGATCAGCAAACACATTAACAGTATGTTACCATGCAATGAGGAACCTCTGTTGGGTATAGTCTGTCAGAACTAGAGTATGTACTATATAGTTTGTTGAGACTAGGTTGGATACCCAAAACGTAGTCGAGTTGAGGTGTCATGGTCGGGCACTGGAGTATGGTACAGTCAGTACTAGGTGGTTAGTGCATTGTATAGTCTATGGGGTGGACAATTGCATAGTCTACTTTGTTCTTTGGCAGTATTGTTGTGTGTGTTGTTCACTACTCGTATGCCGTAATGATGTACTCTTGTTGTTATGTATATGCTATGTTATTCATCATAGGCTATGTGTCGGTGAGATTATGGAGAATCTCACCCCTCACCTGCCCCATCGGCAGGTTTCATTGTTCTCTATGCAGGTATGCGTCATGGCAGGCTGCGGTATCTCCTCCGACGGATCTGGATCCATAATTTTGCATCGAGTCAACTCATGCTTTTGCTGTGATTATTAAAAATTGCTTCCGCTGTGCTATTATTGTTATTGTACCCGATACCGGGCGTTAGTCTATTGTAGTTGGGCCGATGGGCCGATTTTCTGTTGTATTACACAGTTTGTGCCACGTGTCGGCACTGTTGTTGGTAATTACTGTTAGTCGGGTAAATCATGGTCGGGGTGTTTCAGATGGCCCCAGTGAGAAAATAAGACCTCAAGTAGAGGTTCAAATTAAAAGTCCTCAAGTAGAGGAAAATCCTCCAGAAGAGGTTTTCTGACACAATTGATAAAGTTCCAGAAGTAACTCAGGTACCTAAAATAAATGTGTGTGTTGAGATCTCAATTACAGTGTCAGGAATAAGATGGAACCGACGTAAAATAACCGTCGACGGAATACTTGGAATATTTATTTTATATAGCGCTAAATATTATAAAAATGAGGATCATGAACCTACATTAACGAATGTAGGCGCAGAGTGATTGGCCAAAATAGAGAAATGTACTTAAGGCTGTATTGGACTCAAGAATTTTTGGACCTGTAGTCCGTACACCAGATGGTGTAAAGTTCGACTGGTCATAAAATGGGTATTTGTGCAGAAAATGCAATAGTGAGATATAAAGCAAGGATAGTAGCACAAATTTTTCACCCAACGACCTGATAATTAATTGGGAGGTGATATACTCCCCTGTGGTGGATGCAATTATTTTCAAAATTTGATAAGTCTAGCATTATATAAAAAGAATTAAGAAATGCATTTAATGGATGCTATTACAGCCTATTATGACGGATCCATAAGTCATGACATGTTTATGAAAATTCCTGAAGGATTCAAGTTGCTTGAAGTAAGTAATTCCTGGAATATACAAAGTTTAGCTAAAATTACTCTTTATATGATTTAAACCAAATTTGAGTATGTGTAATATAATTATTATTACATTTGAAGTTATTATTATTGCGATTTTGGGACTCCTGAAGAAGCTTCCAAATATCGTGCTATGTTTTTAGAAAAGAATTTTGAGATGAAAAATCTCATTGGTCCTGGAGCACCATGTAAAGAGCAATTTATCATGCTAGTAATATGAAGCCTGAAGCTTATGTCATAAACCTATTGGCAAGATATTAGTTTTGCAGATGCAGGTCCATTATTTGATCCACATAAAGCATAGACAGACATGGGCTACTTCTTTGCATATGATATTGCTAAAAAATCATCGAGACCACAAAAGCAAGATGGCGAGAAAGATGCTCCAACAACAAATTATGAAGATAATGTTGCCAACGCTGTCCAATTAAAGTAGTGTTGTATCTGTCACCAAATGTTACCAAAAGTAGACAAAGATGATTGGCATGCAACGACATCAAGAAATCTAGAGAGGCCAAAATGAGGGGGAGTAGAATACGCACTGGGTTTTTCTTGGTAAGGTTTTTAACGAGGCAGTTGTTCCAAAAGCGTATCCTACCCAATACACAATTACATTCAAGGGGGAGTGTTATAAATAAACATAAAACATGTGAATGTAATGGCCAACTACCACGGCCTCTCCCTTCCCTCCTCTTCTTTATATATACTGATGTAAATCCCCACACAAATTGAGGATAGCCAAGCAATAAAACACAGCTCTTCTCCTGCCCTCTCTTCCTCTCCTTTCTCCTGCATTTCTTCTTCATTAAACACCAAATTTATAACAGGATACCTATTTTAGTGTTTTCTTCTCTCTCTTCTTTAGTGTTTCCTTCTCTTTTCTTCATATTTATTTTCTACATAATCATCATCTTTCATTTATTCATTCATACTCTCCCCTTTTTGGCTTTTTCTCATTCATTATTCATCTATTTTTCTCTTTATCTTTCATTTATTCATACTCTCATTTTTTTTTGTTTTTCTTTCTGAAATTCGTTTTTGTGCATCATAATAGGATAAAAATCAGATGACATGATTAATGTACAAGAAGGCAAGAACAACAACCAAATTTATAACAACCTGTAAAAAAAACTGTAAATCTGGAATTTTTGTTTATGGAAGAACAAAATCAATCAGTAAATCAGGACTGTATTTTGCAAATTAATACTTTGTATTTATCACTTACAACAGACTATAAAACCTTAAATCTCCAATAACTTGTGAATCTGACTTTTTCATTTTTGATTTATGAATCTGACCAGAGATAAGCAATCATAATCTCAATACAATTGTTTAAATTTGCAATCTTAATATGAGAGGGCAAAGCCAAAACCTCATAACAAAATCCATAATCCATCCATGGAATCCTCTTCTAGATTCATGAAATTTTTTCTTTCCTTCTATTGGGATGGCCAGAAATAATAAAAGGAGAAAATAAACGGGAGAAGAAAAATGGAACAAAAATGAAAATAAAAGAGTGAAGATGATGGTGGCGTAGTGAGGGGAGAGTAAAAAATAAAGAAGAAGAGAAAGAGGAAAAGAAAGAGGAGGGGAAAAGTTGAAGGGGAAAATATAATTTGTAAACAAATTAATAAATATACCTAATAAATCGGTCTCCGGTAAGCATGATTTATTTTGATTATACGTGTGCCAATAATAAAGTGACTGTGGAAGAGCAGTCGCTTAGGTGATTGCCTTTGCATTCCTCTATATGTAAAACAAATCTCATTCTCTGGTGTTGACACATAGGATTTTATGAGAATTTCTATATTCTCATATGCAGGTTTTTAATTATATTTATAAACACAAGATTTGATATGTAGCTAAAGAGAAATATGTTTATCTAAAACTAAAAAAAATTGTATTTAGAATTATATCCGTATTATCCTTGTTTTTGGTAAAGGCTGGTAAGGCTTAAACTCTCTGAAAGAACTCTAAGGCTTACGATCATAAGTTTTACATTGTTATTAAAAATAGGGGACTTCCTGCTCATGTGGTTCCATATTTTCTTGAGTTTGTGCCAGTGTTGGATGGGCATAGCTCTGACTCAGTGTTTTGGGAAGGCACGACATCCGGGGAGTGTACTGTGCGTGATGCCTATGAAAGCGTGTCTCCTCCGGTTTCGGTTTCTAATGATCAACGTTTGTGGCGACTCATTTGGAGGTGGCAAGGGTTGCCCAGGGCTCGCACTTTCTTGTGGCAGGTTAGCCACAATGCTGTTTTGACAAATGCCCGTCAGGTTGAGAGACATATGAGTTATGAAGACTTGTGCCCGCGATGTCGAAGGGATCCTGAAACCATTATGCACCTATTGAGGGATTATCCCTCTTCTATGGCTGTTTGGGATCATCTTTTGTCTCAGACTGGAAATTTCCAGTTCTATAACTCTAACCATGCTGCATGGCTCACCTCTGGATTGCAGGGTGGTTTTAGGTTTGCAGGTGCCTTGGCTTCTAACCTGCTTTTTGGCATGACTGCGTGGTTTATATGGAATTGGAGGAACGAGTTTGTCTTTCAACAGAACCCTCGGCCTCCTGATGCTGTGGTCACACAGTGTTTGCACTTCTCACGTGCGATTGTGTTACATTGGCAGGCTATCCCTTCACGGGGATTGGAGGTATCATAGCTTGGCTTTTCATTGTGCTGGACTTCACCGCCTACTGATGCCATTAAGGTAAACGTAGATGCAGCGGTGAGTCGGGTTGATGGCAGTTGTGCACTGGGTGGAGTGGCACGTGATTCCCATGGATTGTGGAGGCGTGGCTTTGGAATCAGGGTGTCATAGTGTATGGTGGCTTTGGCAGAATTGCAGGCAGTGCTGCATGGTATTCAGTTGGCTATTGATCTTGGATTTAAACAAGTGGTGATTGAGGCAGATTGTAAGGATGTGGTGGATGTACTGAATGGTGCTATCGGCTATCGCTTATTGTCCCATCCTTTGATGGTGGAGGTGAAAACTCTTGCTGCTTTGGACTCCTGCAGAATTAATTTAATTATGTTGCTCGTAAATGTAACTTAGTGGCAGATTTTTTTGGAACGGTTGGGCTTGCAGTCTACGGTCGTTCATCAGACTTTTACATGTCCTCCCCTGGGTTGTAGTAGGCTACTGAGGATTAGACCTGGCAATTCTTGTTGTCGTGTCGGGTTGAACAGGTAAACGGGTTCCAAATCTTTAACCCGACCCGACCCATTTAATAATCGTGTTGTGTCGTGTCTAACCCGTTTATTATCGTGTCGGGTTCGGGTTGACCCGCAGGTTACCTATTAAGTCTAATAAGCCAAAAAATCAGTTTGAAATTTTTCTATTTTGCACAAGTCGTTGTATTTTTTAAGCAAATAGGCATATAATTAGAATTTCTCATATATTAAATAAAATTATAAATTGTAGAATCATAATATAATAATATTATAAAGCATTTATAGAAATATTTTTGGATAATTTTAGTAACTTTGGCCTTAAATATTAAATAAGTCTTATATTAATTTAGTAAAATATCTATACCTTAAATATAATCGGGTCATAAACAGATATCCATTGGGTTGGCGGGTCAACCCGCGACCTGACCTGCTAATTTTCGTGTCGGGTCGGGTCAACCCATTTAACTGAACGGGTTGAAAATCTCTGACCTATACCTGCTAATTTCGTGTCGGGTTCGTGTCGGGTTGTCGTGTCAATACCCGTTTTGCCAGGTCTACAGAGGATGCATGTTCCTTGCTTTTGTTTTCTAGTTAAGTAATAGTATGCTCATCTTTCTACCAAAAAAAACATTGTTATTAAAAGTATTATCATTTTTTAAAAAAGGCTCATAAAATTTAAACTCTCTTATTGGTTAAAAAAAAAGTTAAACTCTCTTTAAAAAACTATCACCTTCCCTCTAAGGCTTACGTTGATAAGTTTTTTACATTGTTATTACAAAAAATAAATTGGTATCATGTTTATTCTCCCAATAACGATTATATAGTTTATTATACATCTTCTCTCTTAAAGTTTCTTTCTTAATCTATCTTTAAATACTGATACAGTTTTTATCTTTCTATGACACAGTTTCTCTATTACCCCTATTCTTTTTATTTTCGCACAACGTACACATATTAATATTATTATTAACAGTCATTTTGTCTCTCTTTTTCTCTCTTAATAAAGTTTTCTCTTTATTTTACTTTACATTTTGCTCAATACAAATGTATGCTTTTATTTTCCCAATCTATTTTAATCTATTTTAATATTTTTCTTTGTTTGTTTGTAGGAAAATGAATTTTAATATTTTAAAAGAATTGACTCCCGAGAAAGAATTATGGACAATTCAAGTAAGGGTTTCTAGTTAAGGGAATCTTTGAATACAAAATTATAGAACCTCCTTCATAGTCTAGATATGATTGTAATTGATGCAAATGTATGTTTTCATTTTTGAAGCCCTTTTATTTGTAAATCTAAATAATTCTTCAATTCTAATAAATTATTCTCTTATTAGTCTATGATTATAGTTGACGCAAAGGTATGCTTTCATTTTTCTTAATTTTTTATTTGTAATTTTGTAAAAATTTTCTATTGTCAAAAATTAATCTTTTTTGTTCCACCTTTAAATTCATTAAACCATTTGTTCTATATATTATTATAAAAATTTTTACTATTTTTCAGTAATTTTTTTTATGTTTAAATTTTTGAAATTATTTGTTCTTTATATTACTACAAAATATTTACAAATTTTTCTACTATTTTTTGTTTATTTTTATATTATATTGTTTGTAACAGCCCGGGTAAAAAATTTATATTTTTACCGGGACTGTAAAATGCTTTGTACAGTAATTTACCATATAAAATAATCTTTGGTAATTATTTCATGGTAAATCGGGCATCGGATTCTAAAACCGAGCCCTGTCCCACGTTCGGGATTTTTCTGCGGATTTTACGGACCAAAGTTGGAATTTTTCGGGTCCAAGAATCTTCAGAAAAGTTAGGTTTATCCTCGAGTTAACGGACCAGAAATAAAGGTAAGGGGGTATATTGGTTATTTTCTGGTCCGGAAGGGACACGACTCACATGCAGCACAGTGCTACATAATTGAGGCAGCTCAATTATGCAGCCTGTGAGCCGCCTCTTTCCTGTGATACTCGCGCAATGCCAGTGTCCGTGCATGTTTTTAGCCTGTGACACCTGCCTACCCAGTACCATCTCTTCCTCTCTGCAAAACGTCCCTTGACCAGCCCCTTCTCTGCTCTCTGCAAACCAACCAGAAGAAAAGAAAAATAATACACAAAAAAAGAAGAAAAAAAGATAAAACAAACAACCCCACGCCACCATCCCATCTTCTTCCTCTCCGCGCACGCGCCGCCACCCGAGCTGCCACCACCTGAGACCACCAGGAACACGCCACCTTCTCCTCTTTCCCTTCTCCTCCCTACCGCGACGCCGCCATCGTCCTTCCTTTTCCTCTCTTCTTCCTGCCTCGCCGTTGCGCCGCCCCTCTACTGCAGATCGCCGCCGCCGTCGAGCCTCGCCTCCTGCTGCAACGCGATCTGCAGTCGCGCCGTAAGCCGCCAGCTTCTCGCCGTTCCGTGTCCTGTCTAGTCGTGCCTCCGTCTTGGTGTTGCCGCCCGCCTCACTGCCATTTCCTCGTCGCGCCGCCCGTACCCATGAATCTTTTGGGTTGAGGGTGAGTGACCCGTTTCCTCAATGGGTCAACTGGATGGGTCGGTGCGGGTCTGGGCTTGGCGTGGGCCTGTGGCTCATGCCTTGGTCTGGGCCTCTGCACCTGGCCAGGGGCTGACCTGTTGGTTTGTCTTCTGTGGGCTTGACTATTGGCCCAGTCCGGATTTAATAAAAAAAAAGAAAGAAAAGATATTCTGGAAATAAATATAATTCTAGAAATATATAAAATAATAATAATAAAAATAAAAATAATGTATATTAAAGCTTATATTTTTGGGAAATAATATTCTGGAATTAAATGAAAAAAATAATGATAATGATAATAAGGTTTATATTTATGGAAATAATACTTTGGGAAAAATATATATATGGTATATAATTATTTTGAGGAAAATAAAAATGGAAAGGGTATTATCAAAGTAAGTACGTACCGGAATAATAACCGGATATCAGTATGGTATTTTCGAAACTTGAAAATAAATGGTGAAATATGATGATAATGGAGAAATAACCCGAGGCAGTACCGAGACGAGTCAGTATTTATTTTACGGCCTACAGCATTAGTTTGGCATTTGCATATCATCTTATGTGTGCATATATTATTGTTTGATTTAGGAGTTGACAACGAGCAGTATCCCGAGGAGCCAGAGCCGAGACATTTCGAGGACTTTCAGGAATAGGAAATCGGCTAAGGTGAGGATAAGTAAATATTTATATACTGCCCGTGATATCAAGTTGTTGTTTGTTTACTGTGTGTGATGTTTGCTGGTATGATACTACACTTGTGGTTGTGAATGGTTGTTGTGATAAGTATTGATTGCTGTTGATGTTTGATGATGTTAGTGATGATAAATTTACCGTTGTTGTTGTTGTCTGTGAGGTTGACATGATTTGAGTACCGGAACATTATTATGGGGAACCTGATGGTTAAGTGGTATTGATTATTATCCAGACGAGCGGAGAGGCTGCGAGCCTGCTCGGGATAATGAGTTGATGGTTGGTTAACAGTATTGTGGTATTAAGACTAAAATAGTAATATTAATAAAATGGGGACACTTAGACATCTAGTAAGTCACAGTTAAATGTTGAAACAGCCAGATGGTAGTCTTTTATTTTATGGTGCTGGGGGAGAGTGTGCTTGGGGTCTGCTCCCTGTCTGTACCAATTATTATTTTAGGCGCTGGGGGAGAGTGTGCTTGGGGTCTGCTCCCTGTCTGTGCCAGTTATACATGGTGGTACTAGGGCGGGGTCCACGGGCTAGCTAGCTTGACTACCAAGCGACGACCACCTTTTAACTTGTGACAGGGGCCCTAATAATAAAATTGATATAGCGTATCTAGAGTCACAAAGTGTGTGTTATCAAGGTTTGTGAGAACCTTAGTTAGTTGTTGTTGATATGACTTGAATATTATCGGTTGCTTGTATATGTATATTTGCTTATGGATTTTACCCGGTGAGCACTTCGGACTCACCCCTCGCCTGCGTGACCTGGTCACGTAGTTTGATTGTGCGTAGCTCAGGTACGTTCGAGGCAAGCTGTGGCGCACCTTCTGCCAGGCCCGGATCCATCCTGCGTTGCATCATTTTCATATTGTTGCTTATTGTTGTATTGTATTAAGACTTCCGCTGCTTGCATTTTATTACTCTGTTTCTGTTGCTTGTTGTAATAATGTCTCCGTGTCGGGACGAATACTGTTGTTGTATTATTACTGTTAGCCTGTGACATTTACCGCTGTGGTTTCTGTAATAAATAATAGGTCCCACGTGTTTACTGTGTATAACGGTAAATACGGATCGGGGCATTTCATTTTGGTAGCGGAGCGGGTTGTAGGTCCTTGGTTGTTTTTTGATTGTCTGTGCATATCCTGCTCCACATGTTATAAATATGATACTCATGCATACATCTTTATATAGGAAGGACGAGATGGATCTGGATGAGGGACACCAGCATGCCGCCCAGCAGCACTTGGAAGAGGACCAAGTGTCAATCAGTCAACCGCATGAGTACGAAGAAGAACCACATGTCTACGATGGGGTATCGGGTATGCCATACCACATGTCCTTGCAGATGATGCACATGATGACCTAGATCCTTCATCGACAGACAGCTGGGGGACCAGTCGAAGACTCTATTTTTACCAAGCTATCTGAGCTTAGAGGTGAGCATTTATCAGGAGCGACTGACCCTCGTGAGGCGGACGAGTGGCTATGTCAGATCACCAGGGTCATGCTTAAGATCAAGTGCACAACTGACCAGTGGGCGAACAATGCCGCTTCTTTTTTCCGTGAAGAAGCAGCAACATGGTGGGAATCTACCAAAAGAGACCAGCTGAAACCAGTGGTGATGCCATGGGCTGAGTTCACGGCCATGTTCAAGGATAAGTTCATTACCGAGGAATTTCAGGAATGCATGCAGAGCGAATTCCTGGAATTGCGCCAGGATAATATGACCGTGACGGAGTATGAGAAGAAGTTTGATCGTTTGTCCCCGTATGTTGGAGATCTGGTAGCAACAACCAAAGCCAGATGCCAACGTTTCTGGAGAGGTCAACATCCTGACATCCGAGCTATCATAGGATGCAAGGATTATGCTGGATATCAGGACATGGTAAGGGATGCTCAGAAGGTTGAAGTTACCTGGCGTGATCAACAGGACTATCGCCGGAAGAGAAATGCACCACAAGTACCTTCCAGTCAGAACAAGAAGCCATATGCACCTGCCGCTAGCACACCTGCAGCTGGGCGAGGATAGTATCAGCAGACGACTTATGGACGTGGTTGGACTAACAACCACGGAGCTCCGACTGGAGGGTGGAGTGGACCTGGTGTGACTAATTCTAGAGATAACCGCTTCCGACGTCCCATATCATCGGTCAGATGCTTTGAATGCAATGAGTTGGGACATTATCATTATGCATGCCCAAAGCAACCATAGCTTTGAAAACATAGAACATCGATGTTTTGGACACAACATCGATGTTTAGGACTCAAGGAACAATTTTATGACATATATGATTAATGAATGCATGAAGGAAAATGATTTTTGGTTTGAGCTAATAACTTGGAAGATTTGAGTTACCATTTACAAGAAGTTCCTATAGATAATTCCTATATTTCTTCATCCTTGTTGCTTCAATCCTTGTACTCCTTTCACTTTAGACTTTTGCTTCTTTGATTGGTTTCTTTTTGCTTCAAGGTTGTCATCAATTGAGCAATGGTTGGTTTGTCATCATCAAAACCCTGAAATGAGACAATGACGAATGAGTTCTAACAATTTCCCCCTTTTTGATGATGACAAACAAATAGAAGTATATGCCAAGTTTTATGAAGATATTGGTGAGGTTAAATTCCCCTAACTTTAATTCCCCCTAACTTGGTGCATATACTTCTTCTTATTTTCTTGCCCCTTTTGTCATTAGCAAAAAGAATTGGCAATAAGAAGAATTTTATTGAATTGAAAAGGAAACATAAACATAGCAAGAAATAAAGGTTTTAGAAAGATAGGCTCTCATCATCATTATCATCATCTTCTTCATTGGCTTCCTCATCACCATCATCTTCTTCTTCATCATCTTCTTCCATTGGTGTGTAGTCCTCATCATCATCATCATCTCCATCATCAACATTCAAGTCCTGAAGTACGGTGGAGGAGTGATATGGTGGAGGAGCATAGTTGACATGAGCAAAATATAAGCGACGATCATGCCCTTATCTTTGCACTTCCGTGTCGATGCGATCAATGGATCGTTCCATGCCTTCGATAGTGTGTCCCATGGTATTGATAGAGAGTCCCATGGTATTCACACTAAGTGGTAAGGCATGGAGGGAAGCCGCAATAAAATCAAGCGTAACCGGAGGAGCTTGGACAGGAGCTGGAAGTGCGAGAGGTGCGCCTGCTGGTTGTTCTTCTGCTTGTTGTTCAGCTGCTTGGGCAGGCCGTTGAGCAGCCTCAGGTTGTCCGGTTCGGAAGGTGGCGTCAGAAATCGCCCAAATTTTAGCATGAGGAGTTAGACTTCCTACCAACGGATTGAAACCGGCACCCAGCAAAATGTTGGTGACCAAGAAAGCATATGGTAGAGGATGATAGTTGGTCGCATGTTCCGTCATATGCATGAGGACGAAACGTGCCCAATTGATGGGCGCCCCGTGGAGAAGATAGAAAAGGACCCTGTACTCCGGATTTATCGAGTGAATGGTGGGTCGGCCGGAACGGTTTTTCTTCACCTCCGTGAAACCGAGCTCAGCTAGAAGAGGTACTTCATGGGTGGTGAGAAAATGATCATCCCCATAGGCAGAGATGTCGTGTCCTTGGAAAGGCAGTTTGGCAAGGGTTCCGAACTGCTCCAAGGTGAGCTGAATTGTTTTGCCATTCACTTGTGCGGATAGAATGTCTCCGTCTCGGGTGAGAGTAGAGTAAAAGGCTCGGATGAAGTCGGCATTAAATTCATGTCGCCTCCGGGTAACAAACTCCCAGATATGAGACTCTTGAAGAAGTCGTTGAAGGTTCGCGTATTGCTTCTCATGAGGGTCGTCCTCGGGGAGGTATCGTGGTGGTGCAATGGCTCGTTTGGCGAAAAAGGATAGGTAATGGTTGGGTTGATTCCGGGAAGTGAACCAAATGTTGGAACCCTCCACGAAATATTGATGGACAGAGCTTGAGGAGCTTCTTCTTTTGGGTGGGTGCTCTTGCAAAGGGTCTTTTCCTTTGGAACTTTTCTTTCCACCAACCATGATTAAAGAAGAAGGAATATGGAATGAAATGGAGTGAGATGAGAAGAATGAAAGCCAAAGAGTGTGTAAAAGGAAAGGAAGAGCAAAGTGAGAGAAGAGGAAGCTTGTGAGCAGAGAAGTAGGTGGAGATGAGAAGAGGAGATGAGTATATATATGGAGGGGTTCAAAAAGTAGCCGTTAGAGGCCTCAAACGGCTATTTTTTTTGAAAAACAACGGCAGAACATCGATGTTCTGACCCAGAACATCGATGTTTAGATGGCTCAACGGCTATTTTTTTTTGAACTGCAACGGTCAAACATCGATGTTTCCAGAGGGAACTTCGATGTTTTATGCACTTGGCCGAAAAAGAGAAAACATGCCCTTGATGCAACATCGATGTTTTGTACTCAAACATCAATGTTTTTTGCTCTCTGCCAAAAAAAAGGGAAACATGCCATTGTTTAAACATCGATGTTGTATACCTAAACATCGATGTTTTATGCACTCGGTCGAATTGATGTTTAATCAAAATGGTCAAACATCGATGTTGGTCCTCAAAACATCGATGTTTTGGACCTTCGAAAATTTAGAGAAATTAAGTGAAATAGTGCAAACATCGATGTTGGATGACTAAACATCGATGTTGTAGTGAGAGTTTTGAAGACTTACCTAAACATCGATGTTGTGATACGCAACATCGATGTTTTGAATATTCGGCCAGTTGTGAATTGCATCCAACATCGATGTTATGTTGGGCAACATCGATGTTGGCTCTGTTTTGTTTAGTTAAGTCCTTTTGTTCATCCTCGCTTGTGATCCGAATTGAGGTGTACCTGCAAAACAGAGTTAGACGAGCCTCCAACGCTCAAGTTAGTAACAAAAAGATACAAGCTTTATTAAGATAGAAACATATGCAACAAATTTAAGAGGTAGTAAGGAAGCCTCTGCCCCCAAGAAATATTTTCTTGGATTTCTATCCTGCCAAGATGAGGAGGCGTCTCCTTGTCGTAACTATACCGGGCTTGAGAAAATGTCTTTTCAGTTGGACTTTGGTTGCCTCTGATGCCCAGCTAATCAGACAGTAAATCCCGTGATGAATCAATAATGCAATTAAAACCACGATTGTCAAAAAGGAAATCTTTGATAATCGCAAAAATTTGTAGGGTTGCAGACATTGATTGAGCAATAATTTAACTAATTGGCAAGTTGTTGAAAGAGAAGATTCTTGAAAATTGAAGCAGTTTGGAGGGGCCTTCTTCTGAACATTTTTCAAAGATAGGTAGGGGTCACCTCCTAAACAATCTCTGGACATTTCAGAAATTGGTAGGGGTCACCTTCTGAGAGAAGAAGCAACATAGTTGTGTTTCTATAAATAGGCATACGATAGAGCTCATTAGACACAAAAAATTATAAGCCAATTTCTGAAAGAGAGTTAGTAAAAAAATATCAAAAGCAAGAATGCCTTCCCCTTCCACTGTCTTTTTTGTTGAGGGTGCAGCCGTAGGCAGGAGAAACCGATTAGCCTATAGTATGGTGAGTGAGCCGTCTGAGGAGCTGCCTAATGAGCTAGGTAAAATGCCTCGCTTAGTATTTGTTGATGAGCTCTACTTTTCTAGGTTTTTTGTCACACCCATGGAAGAGTCAATTTTTCTTGAGAGTCAAAGCCCACTTAGAACATCCTTCTATGGTACCGCCAATGCCACCATGTTCTTCATATCTAAAAGGCATGAAAGTTTTCAAATGGAGTCTACCCATCAAACCTTAGAACAAGGAAGTTATTACTGTCTTTCAATGACTGCTCAGAGTGCTTCACGGGCCCCTATCTTACCACCGACGTGGCCAAAGGTTCGCCTGCTAGTGTGGAATTGCAGGGGAATCACTTGGCGCTCTGAAGACTTTGCAAGAACCTTGAGAGACCTGAAGAACCAATACAAGCCGAACATGGTTCTGCTCACCGAGACATTATGGCAACCTGGCGAAAATCACGGGGTCATCCCTCTCCGTTTTCCATCAGTGAACCGGTTTGAAATCCCTGGCCAGAATAACTCGGGTGGAATGTGGTTTGCATGGAATGATAGTGTGAGGGTTAATATAGTCAATGACCCTAATAGCTTCTCTGTAACTGCTGTACCAAATCATTAGGAGCTAGATTATGATAGGTATGTATGTTAAAAATATGTGTGATTGTAATGTAATATAAATAATGTAAGCATGTGTGTGATTGTAATATTATGAAATAGTGTGAGCGTGTGTGTGTGTGATTGTAATGAAGAAATTTAGGTTTTATGATCTTTGTATGTGTGATAATTATGATGAAAGAATGCATGAATTTAGATTATTGTAGAGTCAAGAATGCCAAGTTCAGTACGAATGCGAAAGAATGACTCTTGCTCCAAGGGTTTTGTAAAAATGTCTGCTAATTGAAATTTTGTGTCCACAAATTCAATAGCTATGTCTCCCTTGAGAACATGATCTCTAATAAAGTGATGTCTAATGTCAATATGTTTAGTCCTTGAGTGTAAGATTGGATTTTTAGTTAGACTTGTGGCACTAGTATTGTCACACCTAAGAGGAATGTGATTGATGTTAAGACCATAATCCTCTAATTGTTGTTTCATCCAAATGATTTGAGCACAACAACTACCAGCTGCAATGTATTCTGCCTCGGTGGTGGATAATGCTACACTAGCTTGTTTCTTACTAAACCAAGAAACTAAGGAGCTCCCGAGTAAGTGACAAGATCCACTAGTACTCTTACGATCTAGTTTGCATCCTGCAAAGTCTGAGTCGGAATAGCCCATGAGTTGAAGTGTAGAACCTTTAGGATACCATAGTCCAACATTAATTGTGCCTATTAGGTATTTCATAATTCTTTTAATTGCCTTAAGAAGAGACTCTTTAGGGCATGCTTGATACCTAGCACATAAACAAACTCTAAACATAATGTTCGGCCTACTTGCAGTTAAGTAGAGAAGGGATCCGATCATACCTCGATATTTTTTTACCTCAACTTCCTTACCTTTCTCATCGTTGTCTAGAAGTACAGAAGTGCTCATGGGTGTGGCCATTTCCTTTGATCCGTCCATTTCAAAACGCTTAAGCAATTCCTTGCAATACTTTGATTGTGAGATGAATGTGCCTTCCTTCATTTGTTTGACTTGCAGTCCCAAAAAGAAAGTCAATTCACCCATCATGGACATCTCAAATTCTCTGGTCATCATAGCAGAGAATTCCTTGCACAAGGATATGTTAGTAGCACCGAAAATGATGTCATCTACATAAATTTGTACTAAGAGGATGTCATTGTTTTTACTTTTAATAAAGAGCGTAGTATCCACCTTTCCCCTTTTGAACCCATTGTCCAAAAGAAATTTGCTCAAGCATTCATACCAAGCTCTAGGAGCTTAAGACCATAGAGTGCTTTCTTAAGTTTGAAGACATGATCAGGAAATGCATGATCTTCAAAGCCTGGGGGTTGATTAACATACACTTCTTCTTGAATGAAGCCATTTAGAAATGCACTTTTAACATCCATTTGACACAGCTTAAAGTCCATTGACGATGTAAATGCAAGCAATAAGCGAATGGCTTCTAATCGTGCAACTGGTGCATATGTTTCTTCAAAATCGATTTCCTCTTCTTGATTATAACCTTTTGCTACTAACCTAGCTTTATTTCTAGTTATTATGCCATTTTCATCTAATTTATTTCTAAACACCCATTTCGTGCCAATTATTGTATGATCAATAGGCCTTGGAACCAATTTCCAAACATCATTACGTTTGAATTGGTTTAGCTCTTCTTGCATAGCCAAGGTCCAATGTTCATCATTAATTGCTTCAGAAATGGTTGTTGGCTCAATTTGTGAAACAAATGCCATGTGACTTACAGTATCTCTAAGGGAATTGCGAGTACTTACACCGCGGTTGATATCACCAATTACCGTTTCAAGAGGATGGTCTTTCGATTCTCGCCATCCTCTAGGGAGTTCTTGGTTGACATCAACCGTTGTTTCTTCCGCGTTTGAGCTGTCTTTGGGTGAGTGACTTGGCTCTTCTTCTTCTTTGTCGCCCAAGGATATCTTCTCAAGTGTACCTACAAGATCATCACAAAAGTCCTTTCTCGCCAAGCGAGTATCATTTTCTGCAAACACAACATGAGGGGATTCTTCAACATTTAAAGTGCGTTTATTGAAGACTCTATACGCTTTGCTGCGCAATGAATAACCGAGAAAGATGCCTTCATCAGACTTTGCATCGAATTTTCCCAAATTGTCTTTCCCATTATTATGAACAAAACATTTGCATCCAAAGACTCGTAAATGAGAAATGTTAGGCTTTCTTCCCTTGTATAATTCATAGGGCGTTTTCATGAGTATTGGCCTAATGATTGCTCGGTTTAACACATAGCAGGCCGTACTCACTGCATCAGCCCAGAAATACTTAGGAATTTTAGCCTCATTGAGCATTGTTCTTGCCATTTCCTCAAGACACCGATTCTTGCGTTCAACAACGCCATTTTGTTGTGGTGTCCGAGGGGCTGAGAAATCATGCTCAATGCCATGTTTATCACAAAAAGTTGAAAATTGATTGTTTTCGAATTCACCTCCATGATCACTTCTAATGCAAGCAATTGAACAATCTTTTTCATTTTGAACTTTCTTAAGAAAGCTCTTGAAAACATTAAATGCTTCACTTTTATGTGTAAGAAATAAGGTCCAAGTGTATCTTGTGTAATCATCAACAATTACAAAGGCATAATAGTTACCTCCAAAGCTTTTGGTTTGTGAGGGACCAAAGAGATCCATGTGCAAAAGTTGAAGTGGTCTAGATGTTGAGACAACGTTCTTGGAATTGAACGAAGCTCTCACTTGCTTCCCCTTTTGACATGCATCACATATAGAATCCTTCTCAAATTTAATCTTTGGAATACCAACCACTAAGTCTTGAGTCACCAATTTGTTTAACATCTTCATATTAACGTGAGCTATTCTACGATGCCATAACCACATATCATCTTCTTTGCTCATTAGACATTTTGAAAACTCTGATGAAGACTCTTCCAAGTTAACCATATAAATGTTGTCAATTCTATCACCATGTAGAATGATCTTATTATCACTAAGACGTTCTACAGTGCATGACTTGGAATCAAAAATCACACGATTTCCCTTGTCACATAATTGACTTATGCTCAAGAGATTGTGTTTAAGACCTTTAACAAGTAAAACATTATCAATGGAGGAAGATTCATTTTTACCAACCGAGCCAATGCCGATGATCTTTCCTTTGTTGTTGTCTCCAAAGACAACGTTTCCTCCATTTGATGGCTTAATTTGTAGGAACTTGGATGCTTCTCCAGTCATGTGCTTGGAGCATCCGCTATCAAGGTACCAAAGTACACTTGATGCCTTCAAGCATACCTACAAAAGCAAATCAATGAGATTTTGGTACCCAAATCTTCTTGGGTCCTTGAGTGTTAGGAGCATAGCGGTAATGAGCTTCTTCTTGCGCCCAATGCATATGCCTAGTAAAGCAAACGGGAGCAATATGTCCTATTCTATTGCAATAATGACAAATGACATTTGGATTGTGCATCCTTCTAGGTTGATAATAGTTACTATGTTGCCTATGTTTGTGCACTTTACTCACCTTGTTTTCCTTAGGTTGAACCTTAGGTTTCCTAGGTTTAGTCTCAATTTTCTTCTTCTTAAGCTCATTTTTGAATCCTACTCCATGTTTGGTTGATTGCAAATTATCTAAGAGAGAATTCAAGTTCTTTTGAGGGGTGTTAAATTTCTTTAGTGTTGTTTCAAGTTCATTAACTGGTTCTTTTAATGTCTCACACGATGAACACTCCCTAGTTTTTGTTTCAAGTTCTCCAATTTGTTCCTTTAGTGATTTGCATGATGCACATTCCTTAATTTGACTTTTTGGTTTATTAGCACTGCTCTTTCTGCAAAACTTATTCTCCTCTTTAAGCTTTCCATTTTCACTTGACACTTTCTCCATATCATTCTCTAGAGTTTCAAATTGTTTCTTTAAGCCCTTATTAGCTCTAGATGCCGAAATGTATTTATCATAAAGCTCATTAAATGCATCTTGCAATTCTTCAAAAGTATAATCTTCGCTTGGGTGAGAAGTACTTACCTCTTCCGGTTCTTCCCCTCGTGCCATGAGACATAGGTTGGTCGTTTCTTCTTCATCACTATCGGATGATTCATCGTCGGAATCGCCTCCCCAAGAGATGTATGCCCTTTGCTTCTTGTAGGGCTTCTTTTCTTTTCCCCCTTTTGCCTTGGGGCACTTAGGCTTGATGTGCCCAACCTCTCCACATCCATAGCACTTAGGTGGACCAGACGTCTTCCTTCCTTTCCTTTCAAATTCTTTCTTCATGAATTTGTGTATTTTACGGGTGACAAGTCCGAGTTCTTGATCGTCATCGCTAGAGTCCGATTCAGTGAGCTCTTGCGTCTTGGAGGTGGAAGCTTTGAGAGCTATGTTCTTCTTCTTTGGTTCCTGTAAAGAGGGTTTAAAAATAGTAGTTTCATAGGTTAGAAGATTACCTCTAAGACTGTCAATGGTTGTGTTCGATGTCCCGATGTTTTCATAGATTGCGTCGGCTTTAGAACGCCATTCGGGAGTGAGGCATCTAAGGACTTTTCTGACCAAGTCCTTGTCGGAGTAGATCTTCTTGAGAGCATGAAGGTTGTTTAAGATTTTAGAAAATCGTTCGAACATCTCCTCTATTCCCTCGTTCTCCTTCATTCGAAAGAGTTCGTAATCTGCAGTGAGGGAGTCGATTTTGGCCTCTCGGACTTGATTGGTTCCTTCGTAGGTGACCTCCAGCTTATCCCACATTTCTTTTGCGGTTGTGCAGCAAGAGATTTTCTGGTAATCATCTGGGTTCACTGCATAATAGAGCATGTTGATTGATTTGGCGTTGTTTTCAACTATCGTAATATCAGCAGCGTTATACTCCTCCTCCGTCTTTGGCACTGTGATTTCACCAACATTCTTCGTCAGAATTTGCTCTCCAATCTTCATGATTCGCCAAAGAGCATAGTTGTTGGATTGGAGGAAAATTCTCATCCTCTCCTTCCAGTAGCTGTAATTAGTGCCATCAAAGAGCGGTGGACGAGTGGTTGATTGTCCTTCGAAGAGTCCTGCATAATTACTTGAAGAAGCCATGGAAAGTTTCTCTCAAACGGTTA